>PVIU01008573.1:0-61169 GCA_004026605.1 Ondatra zibethicus
CTCCTCCTCCTCCTCCTCCTCCCCTTCCTGGCTGTCCTGGAACTAGCTCTGTAGACTGGGCTGGCATTGAACTTGCAGAGGTTGGGATTAAAGGCATGCGCTACCCCCGCCCAGCCCAACTGTGTGTTCTTGACAGAAGACACTTTGAACCTATTTCTGAGCTAAGGAGACCTTTTAGAAAGAAGGCGGAGAAGTGCCATGCTGGTGCCTGGAGGACTGGGAGGAAAGGCCAGCTTCATCTATATAGTGAACTGGAGGCCATCCCGGGCTACATTAGCCCCTTTGTCTCCAAAAATAGCTTGGTCAGGGAGATGGCTCAGTGGCCAAACACATCTGTCACACAGGTCTGGGGACCTGAGTTGTCTGTCTAACACCCAGGTAGGTGTTCAAGAAGAGCGCAGGCTCTCAAAAGTTGTCCTCTGACCTCCACACCTGTGCGGTGGCATCTGCCTGGCCCCACACGATAAATCCCAGTTTTCTTTTTACATGGTCTGGGGTCACAGCTCACTTGGTAGGAATCTCACCAGTGTGAGCAGAACCCTGTGTTCAATCCCAGCACTGCACAAAGCTGGGAATTGGCGTGTCCTGGACTCTCAGCCCTCCAGAGATGGAGGAGGCCAGCTCAGAATTCAAGGTCATCTTTGGCTACATGGTGAATTGTTTGCCCTCATGGGCTATGAGGTCCTGGGCCTGTTGTTTGGGTTGTAATTCAAGGCTGTCTTGGTTCTAGGAGGGAGAGAGGGCGGCAGGCCTTGCAGCTGGAAGGGGTGACGAGAACCCTGCTCTGTCTGAGCTCCCTGCGGGAGAGAAAGGAAGCTTCATTTGTACATTTTCTTGACTTACACTTCAATTCTGTCAACCCTTGAGTGACTGGAGCTTGATTTGGGTGACTCTGGACTATTCCCTCAGAACCTGTTCACAAGCAGGTCCTCACCATTAGCCTTCCTTGGTGTCTACTGACCCATCTCCTTCTGTGGCTGCCCTGGCTTCTCTCAGGGCAGTGACTCTGGTGTGCACCTGCCCTGGGCTCCCACCTCCCCCGATTTCTCCAGGGGTGTTTTCCAGAGTGCCTCTGTTTGCTGCAGTGTATAGTACTCATGGGTTCTGCCTACCTACACGCCACACCCAGCATTCCTTGCGGAAGGCCTGTGCCCTGTGGGACGCCTCTCAGGAAGTGAAGCCTAGGGTCCCTCCGCTTGCCATTGCCACAAAACCCTGGGCTTGGGCCAGTTTGTGAGGTCCACACCTCCATCTTCCCCTGGCCCCAGAACACTTGCTGTGTGGTGGATGAGGTGAGACTCATATTTGAACTGCTTCACCTCACATTTATATCAGTGGCTAAGTCCTTCCACTCTTCAAGAGCCCCGGATCTTGAAACTCAAAAACCAAGGAGAAGCATTCCCTTTCTGCTGTCGCCATGTTCCTTTCCTGAGGTAAACGCTCAGACTGGCTCAGTAGCCCACAGGAGAGCCAGGCTGAGGCAGAGGAGACTCCAGGAGCAAAGTGTCGTGGGTGAGGCTGGGAGATGGTTCCATCAGTAAAGTTCTTGACACATAAGCACAGGTCCCCAACATCCGTGTGAAAAACTCTATCATGAGTCTTTCCTTTTAGGTAGGAGATGTATTAGTAGTGAGTGATATGGGGTATGGTGTCCACCAGAGAAGAGAACCCGTGTGTTCAGACATGGGTTCAAGCCAATAGAAAGTCTTTATTAGCCGGACAGCAACTCTGGATGTTCAGGATCCTAGTGTAGCACCGAGACTTTCTCAGAGTGAGCACAAAAGCCATGCCCTGGTTGACACACTCAGCTAACAAGAACAGTCAGCCAGAAGTGGAACTACAGAAGCCAAAAAGCAAGGCTAGTAAGTACATTTTGAGACTTTCCCAGAACTACGGGCTTTGATGGATTAGGTCTTTGTTTCCATTTTGGCAGGTGGTACTGTCTACTCACTGAGTTTTATGGCCTGACATCATAGTGTCATTTCTTCATGAAGTCGGCTGGGGCTCTGTTTCAGTGGAGTTCTTAATACCGTGAGCAGGTAGCGTGGCAGGGACTGGATGAGTTCAGGCCCAGGAGACAGAGTGGGGTTCCTTCTCGTAGAGCAGTGGTTCTCAGCCTTCCTAATGCTGCTTCCTATCCGGTTCCTCATGCTGTGGTGACCCCCCAATCATAACATCGTTTTGTTGCTACTTCATAACTGTAATTTTGCCACCATTCTGAATCGTAATGTAAATAGCTGATATGCAGCGGTTGAGAACCGCTGTTGTAAGGGTTTCAAAGAGAGGATGGTCACGTGCCATAGAGTTAATGAGTAGTCAATAAAACATGTTTGTAGTCGGGTTGCCTAGGCAGCTGGGGAAGGCGGAAGCTATCCTCCCTAGCCACTGCAGGGTCACAGCAGGGGGCTTATCAAGTTCCCAGAGCCCAGTAACCTGAGCTTGCTGAACTCCTGGAAAGGAGGGTTACAGACCCGCAGACCTAGTAGGGCGCCTGCCATCTCTTTCACAGCCGCACTGAGAGCAGAGAGGAGGCTGTTTCAGATGAGTGTGGCCTAAACCAAGCCTAGCAACCCTATGCACAAGCATGCACACACATACACACACACCCTCGGAGGGAGGGAAGGACGGAGGGAGATCATTGATCAACAGTATTGGGTGGAGGGATAATCTGGAGTCAAGGAGACACTGAGTCATTCAGCCTGGTCCTCTGTAGACCTAGCAGGGCTCAAGCCGGGAGCTCTGTTGATGCCATTATGCTGTTTCTGCCAACACTTTCTTTTTTTCTTTTTCTTTCTTTCTTTTTTTTTTTTTACATGCATAGAACTTTTATTTTGTTTTTTGAGATAGGGTTTCTCTGTGTTGCCCTGGAACTTACTCTGTAGACCAGGTTGGTCCCAAACTCAAAGATTTGCCTGCCTCTGTGTCCCAAGTGTTAGGATTAAAGGCTTATGACACCACAGCCCTGCTAATCCAACTTTTTTTTCCATGATATTTATTGAGCTCTACATTTTTCTCTGCTTCCCTCCCTGCCTCTCCCCTCCCTCCTTCAACCCTCCCCCAACGTCCCTATGCTCCCAATTTACTCAGGAGATCTTGTCTTTTTATATTTTCTACTTCCCATGTAGATTAGATCTATGTAAGTCTCTCTTAGTGTCCGTATTGTGGTCTAAGTTCTCTGGGATTGTGGTTTGTAGGCTGGTTTTCTTTGCTTTATGTTTAAAAACCACCTATGAGTGAGTACATGTGATAATTGTCTTTCTGTGTCTGGGTTACCTCACTCAAAATGATGTTTTCTAGTTCCATCCATTTTCCTGCAATATTCAAGCTGTCATTATTTTTTTCTGCTGTGTAGTACTCCATTGTGTAAATGTACCACATTTTCCTTATCCATTCTTCGGTCGAGGGGCATTTAGGTTGTTCCCAGTTTCTGGCTATGACAAACAAAGCTGCTATGAACATAGCTGAGCACATGTCCTTGTGGCACGATTGAGCATCCTTTGGATATATACCCAAAAGTTCTGCCACCACTTTCTAACAACGTGCAAGGGCCTTTTTCACACATTTTGCCAGGGCCCTGGGCATGCTGGGCCAGCCCCCACCACTGAGCTGGGCCCCCAGTCCCCTAATAACCTTTTGACACAGTAGGGACAAGTGTTTTTGCTTCTAGATAAGGAACGCAAGGCTGAACTGAGTTACTTTCCTGCCCCTAATGCTCTGGGCAAGCAAGGCAGAGCAGAGTTTAGAGCAGTGGTCTTCCCCTGCTGATCCCACCAATGACTCCTCCTGCAGCGTACAGTGCCTTCTTGATCATCGCCTGCCTCCTGAACTTCCAGAGGGCCCTGGCGCTGTTGGTCATCACCTGTGTGGTCGTCGTCTTTCTGGCCTATGATCTGCTGAAGAGGCCTCTGGGGTCCAGGCTGAGGAGGTGTGTGAAGTTTCAAGGCCACTCTCGTCTGAACCTCTGGCTAAAAAGGTGAGTGAACCC
Source organism: Ondatra zibethicus (assembly GCA_004026605.1). NCBI lineage: Eukaryota > Metazoa > Chordata > Mammalia > Rodentia > Cricetidae > Ondatra > Ondatra zibethicus. Next base: position 3,986 of record PVIU01008573.1, read on the forward strand.
TAAGCCTCTGGCCTCCTAGAGGAATGTGTCCCACTCTGCTTGTCTCCCGGAGCCCTGGGCAGAGGCGCTGGGTGGCCTCAAAAGCATTTGCCAGCTCTGGTGTTTGCCAGTTCTTGTGATGCAACAGGTAGCTGAGGGCTAAAGCCAGGCTGGTGAGAGAGGTTTCTATATTCAAGAGCCTGGCCACTAAGCACCGAGGCCTTTCCATGATGTTTCATTAGGTGGATCACCTGGGGCTAGCTTATCAGCCAGCTGCAGAGATCACAGGTGCCTGGGAACACGCCAGGAGCCCAGTTCAAAAGGCTAGTTTGGGCCAGGTGCCAACAGTTTAAATTAGCCCTCAGGGGATTCTGATATAATAAGCCATGTCCCTGAATAATAGTTTGGTGTTTGATCCCTGGAGTCTGTGGTGGAAGGAGAGAACTCCCAAAAGTTGTCCTTTGACGTCTACATGTGTGTACACACACACACACACACACACACACACACACACCAGTAATAAATATTTTTAATAAAACATTAGTTAACAGTCCTAGAGCTTAAGAAATGGCTCGGTGGTTAAAAACATTACTACTCTTGCAGAGGACCCTTGTTTAATTCCTCGCACCCACGCCGGATGGTTTTCAGCCGCCGGTAACCCCAGCTCCAGCAGATCCACTACTCTGGCCTTGCAGGCACCCGCGCCCACAGGCACACACCACCCGCCTGCCCCACGTATATACAGAATTAAAAGTAAAACACATCTTTCAAAGAGTACGATTTGGAAACCACAGAGACACCACAGAGAGGAGAGGGAGCTTAGGGAACGAGTGTCAGGATCCCCTGCCGCTCTTTCTGTCGTTGTAACTGAATACCACAGGCAGAGCAATTTATAAAGAAGAAAGGTTTATCTCGGCTCACGGAGTCTGGGAAGTCCAAGAGGTTGGTGTTGGCATTTACTTGGCCTTATGCTTCATGTGGCAGTAGAAGGGCAAGCAAGAGAGAGAAGAAAGAGATTTATAGCTTGACTTATCCCTGCCTGCCACCCACAGTAACTAATCCAGACCTGGGGAGTGACAGTTCACTCATGTACCCTGTGACCTGTTTCTGCAAGAGAGGACCTAATTATCTCTGAAAGGACTCCCCTTCCAGCACAGTGAGGTCAAATTTCCCCGTGAAAAGCCAGGCATGGTGCTGAGCACCTATAATCCCATAATTTTGGAAATGAAAGCAGGGACTTGACAAATCTGAGGCTAGCTTGGGTTATATAAGACTCTGTCTCAAAACAAAACAAATTCAACGTGAGTTTAGATGGGGAAAACCACACCCAAACCATAGCATCCTTGCCTGACCAACCCCGAGCCCCAGGCTTCTCACATACACAATATGGTTTCCTGTCTCAATCATCCAGTTTTTACTTGGCCAGACATCGACTCAAGAGTCCAGAATCCAAAGTCTCATCTGAGGGTCAGGGCTAACTCCTCCTAACCCTGAGCCTGTACATCAAAACAGGGGTTTACTTCCAAAATACAGCATGTGGGGAGGACAGAGTCTAAAGGGTGAGAGAGACAGGAAGATGGGAAACAGGACTCAAGTAAGTTTGAAGTCCAAGAAAGCAAGATCCTAATTTTTTTTAAGATTTATTTATTTATTGTGTATACAACGTTCTGCCTCTATGTATGCCCGCACACCAGAAGAGGGCGCCAGATCTCATTACAGATGGTTGTGAGCCACCATGTGGTTGCTGGGAATTAAACTCAGGACCTCTGGAAGAACAGCCAGTCCTCTTAACCACTGAGCCATCTCTCCAGCCCCCGCAAGATCCTAATTTTTAAAAACCGATCATGCATGGGTGTGGATGTGCTTGTGCGGAGGTCAGAAGATAACTTTCGGGAGTTGGTTCTCTCTTTCCACCATGGGGGTTGAATTCAGGTCGTCAGGCGGGTGTGGCAAGCAATTTTATCCGATGCACCATCTTGCCAGCTCAAGACCTTAAATCTTCAGACGCCAGAATCACTTTTCACTCCTCCGTGTGCTGTCTCCTGGGCACCCTGGGGTGGCTGGACAGCTCAGCCCTGTGGCTCTGCTGGGCTCAGTCGACAGGACTGCTCCCATGGGTCGGAACTGTACAATATTGTCTATGGCTTTCCCAGGCTAAGGTTCTATGTTGCTCATTGAGCCACTGTTCTGGAGCCTCCAGAGTGGTCTTATTCCTGCCATAGTCCTCTACACCTACACCCCCTAGACTGCTCCCAGCATCCTTTGCAGTCTACTGGAAGAAGCAGGCCCTACAGTTCTTGCATCCTGCATATCTGCAGAAGCAGCGCCGTGTGGGCAGCTTGGATTTGATCAAGGGTTATCTGTGCCTTCTACAGTGATGGCACATTAAGTGGAAATGCGGCAGTTACCCAGAGAGAAAACTCCAGAGAGCTACAAGATTTCTCTGGCATATCCAGTTGAGTTCGGATTAGTGAATGCCTCTGATGAAACTATCCCAATGAACCACCCCAAAGCTGGGAGCAATAGGGTCTGGAATTGCCAAGAACCAGAAGAGGGTCTGTTCCTAACTGTCAGAATAAAGAGCCAGTAACACACAGGGCACTGTGAGAAGTACTAGGGAGGCTCTCTCTTTCCCTGGGTCCCTAAGGGTGTGTTTGTATATATGTGTGCAAATGTATGCATGTGTGTGTGTGTGTGTGTGTGTGTGTGTGTGTGTGTGTGTGTGATGCTAAAACTGATGGCTTTTTATCTATCTCTCCTGCAGAGGTCTTGCCCTTGCTGCTGGCCTGGGCCTGATCTTGTGGCTATCTCTGGACACCGCCCAGCGGCCCGAACAGCTGGTGTCCTTCGCAGGGATCTGTGTGTTCCTTGTCCTTCTCTTTGCTGGTTCTAAGCATCACCGGGCTGTAAGTGTTCAGCGGGCTACTCAGGCTGGAAGCCAGTGGATGCTCCCTGTGGGCTCAGGACTGGGGCTGGGGTGAGATGGATGCTCCTGTTGGGAGAACACCTGAGGCTCAGCTGGGGAGGAACAATGTGTGCTGGGACATGTTCCCCATGCAGTTGTTGAGGGACACATTGGGACTGGAGACCCAAAGTGAAAAGTTATCTGTCTAAGAAGTTCTTGAATCCACCAGGAGACAGAGAACTCTCTGGGGAGGATTGTTGATCTCTCTCCAAACTCACAGGCCACTGGGGGTTTTTCTTTCCTTAGCAACATGTTCCTCAGGTCTGTGGGCTCAGGAATCACCCTGCCCCAGAAGGGGACCCAAGCTTCCAGTTCTGTGGGAGAATCCAAGGTTATTCTGAAATCATTAGCTTACAACAGTGGTTCTCGAGGTCTCCTTCTCAGTCCAGGGGCCGTAGTATCTCCTTGGAATGCATTAGAATACTAAATATTAGGCTTGACGCCTGACCTATTGAGCTAAAATCTCTGGAGCAAGGCTGGCCCTCCAGGTGACTGGTACACAAAGTGTCCTGCTTGTGAGGAAAGGTCCCTGCTATACTGATGGATGGGCTCTTCTCATCGTCTCCACAGAGAAGCAGCCATGCCCCAGAATCAGGACCCCTGTGCCCTTCAGAGCATGGCTGAACAAGTGTTTGAGGGGGGTGTCAAGGAGTCTTTCTGTGCTGGGTGGGAAAAGCAGCCCTAGGGCCTGGCTCTCTTCTGTCACATGGGCCATCAAGAGACCTGAGGTCAGGGTGCTGAACTCTCATAGAGGATAGATGGTGAAGGTTCAGGCAGACAGAAATCATATGCTAAGCTGGAGAGGAGCTGGGTCTGGGCAGGCTCATGCCTATATCCTAAGGCCAAAGTCTGAGAACTGAACTATGTCACGCTAGAGACCAGGCAAACTGCACATCAGTTTATAGAATACTGTACTTGCCCTGTCTCCCTGCTGCCAAGAGCCTGGCCTAGTCTGAATCCCGTGTGACCGCTGACAGCAACTGCAGGCAGGACAAAGCTCATGGTGTCCTGCCCCTGCCACCACCCTGCCCCCTGCCCTGGACCTGCGGATTCCCCAAGCTTCTGAGTTCACTGGGACCTTTCTGTTGGCTGACAGGTGTCATGGCGGACTGTGGCCTGGGGCCTGGGGCTGCAGTTTGTGCTTGGTCTCTTTGTCATCAGAACAGAGCCGGGGTTTGTTGCATTCCAGTGGCTAGGCGATCAGATACAGGTGTGTACGTCGGGCCCTGCTTCCGGGGAGGTGGGGAGAGGCCACTTGATTCGGGGGAAAACAGATGTGGAGGTTCCAGAGATGGTTTGGGATCAGGAAGACAAGGGCCCTGTAGCTGGGGTGGGGATGGGGGTGCTGGCCAGGCGCTTGCAGGAGTCACCAGCCCAAGGAGTTCTCATCCTTTCAGAGGCTGGGTCTGGTGTTCAATGGATTCCCAGATGGTGAGGTTCTCAGGGTGTGCAGATGCTGGGTCATGTGACCTACAGTGGTTTTCAGTGGCTTAGGATGTGTATGAGTTCAAATTGCTAACAACAGAAATTACCCACTTTGCATTTTTTTTAGTTTATTTAACTTTATTTTATGTGCATTGGTGTGAAGGTGTCAGATCCCCCTGGAACTGGATTTTTAGACGGTTGTGAGCTGCCATGTGGGTGCTGGGAATTGAACCCGGGTCCTCTGGAAGAGCAGTCAATGCTCTTAACCGCTGAGCCATCTCTCCAGCCCCCTTTTTAAATTTTATTTATGTATTATGTCTACAGGGTTTATGCCTGCATGCCAGAAGGCACCAGATCTCATTGTAGATGGTTATGAGCCACCATGTGGTTGCTGGGAATTGAACTCAGGACCTCTGGAAGAGCAGCCAATGTTCTTAACCTCTGAGCCATCTCTCCAGCCCCACTTTGCATTTTTTTAGAAATAATGTTTATTGAAGTCAAACTTGGTTTCATTTTCATTTTCTTTTCAGTTGCCTCTTTTTTTTTTTCTATTTAAACACGGTCTCATTATGTAGCCTTTGATGGTTTGAATCTCACTCTGTAGACCAGGATGGCTTCAAATTCACAAAGATCTGCCTACCTCTGCCTCCGAAGTGCTGGAATTCAAAGCGTGCGCCGTCATGTCCGGCTTACATCATCTGGTTTTTACTGTTTTGGGCTGTTCCATGTAAAAATTCTTGGAGCCGGCCTGGTTTAGCTTGGTGTGTGTGTATGCATGTCTTTGTGGTGTGTAGTTACAAGTGTACCTGTAGGTAAAGATCAGAGGACAGTCCTGGGTGTCGTCCCTCAGGCAACATCTCCTTTGAGATAAGGTCTCCCACTGGCCTGGAGCTTGCCAAGTAAAATGGTGATCTGGAGATAATGAGGGTCCCTGTGTCTACTTCCCCAGCACTGGGTTATAAGCACCTGTCCCAACACCTGGCTCTTTTAAAACTGTAGGTTCTGGGGATCAAAGCCTAGGCCTTTGTTCCTACGAGCAAGCACTGTACCAAGTGAGCTACCCCCTTCAACTTCAGGGTTGTTGTTTGCTTGTTTTAGTTTTTGAGACAGTCTCACTATGTAGCACTGGCTGGCCTTGAACACCTGGCAATCCCCCTGCCTCAGTTTCCCTGCTGAGATTACAGGCATGAAATAATCCATCTGTTTTGCTTTGACAGTGTCTCATGTGTTCAGGTTAGGGTCGAACTCACTACGATAAAGTATATGTAACATAAAACTTACCATTTTTCACTCTTGTATGCTTCGTTAAGTTAAGTTTAACTCTGTTGTGGGATGCCGCACAGAGGGACTGTGCCCCAGAGCTGGCACCATCTTGAGGCAGGAAGGGCTTTCACCGGGGCTGGACCTACTCACTCCAGCCCGGGGTTTCCAGCCATGGTTCCCCCTCCTCTTCCTAGCCCCACTCCTGTGCCTGTGTTCCCTCTAGGTCTTCCTGAGCTACACCGAGGCCGGCTCCAGCTTTGTCTTCGGGGAAGCTCTGGTCAAGGATGTCTTTGCCTTTCAGGTCAGTGGCCTCTTGCTCCAGCATGGGTGGGAAATTGCTGCTCTGGTCCCAGCTGCAGGAGGCAGCTGAGCGGAGAGGAACTGAACACAGGTGATGAGGGCTCCAGAGGGTGCAGGCTGGTCCCTAGGATGCTAATGAAGCCAAGTTCAGGGTGGGAAAGGACCCAGCAACCTGTTTGTCTGATGTCATTTGAGCTACATTTTGTAAAATGTGGGGAAGTTTGCTAGTTCTGCATTGTCTGTATTTCCCTCTTTCTTTCCTTCCTTTTTTTTTCTAATTTATTTATTATGTATATAGTGTTCTGGGCACCAGATCTCATTACAGATGGGTGTGAGCCATCATGTGGCTGCTGGGAATTGAACTCAGGACCTCCAGAACAGCAGTCAGTTCTCTTAACCGCTGAGCCATCTCTCCAGCCCGTTCCTTCGTTTTTTGAGACAGGGTTTCTCTGTGTATCTCTGGCTGAACTGGAGCTCACTCTGTAGCCCAGGCTGGCCTCGAACTCACAGAGATCCGCCTGCCTCTGCCTCCCGAGTGCTGGGATTAAAGTTGTGCACCACTGCTGTCCGGCTGCATTATTTTTCTTAAGCGCTAATCACAGAACTGCTAGAAGGCCGAGGGCATGAAGTGGGGACCGAGAGATAGCTCCCAGCTTGCTGTGGGGAAACTGCCTCCATATATGCCGTGTCCTGTCTGGCCCTCCTTCCCCACCCCTCACAGCCAGCCTCCTCCACAGAAGCCTCCCACTCCTATTCCAGCCATAGGCTGCAGCTCCCTCCTCTCCTCCCTCTTTCTTCCCCCTTTCTCTCTCTCCCTGCTTCTTCTCCTGCTCTTTCAATATTTTATTGTACATCTACAGTCATGAAAAATATTATAGTAGAAATTAAGATTAAAGTTACTCTTCTGTTTTCAAGACTCCATTGTCTCATGGCAGAGGCCATGACTGGAAAAACGCAGAGCAGCTCATGCTGAGGCCACTGCTGATACGGGCCCCCTTGCTGTTCTGGAAGGAGTTGTGAATGTTTTTCTTTTCCCTCTGGTAACCTGGCCAAGCCTCTGAAATGCCTTGGTTAGCAAGGACTTTGGTATGATTCCCCTTTAGTATAGCTTGGTTTACAGCCAAACTGTCCAGAGATCCTGAAGCTCACTTCAGACTTACACTGCATTTCCAATAGCCAGGCAGAGAGAGTGACAGTCTGGCCCCAGGGTTCTGCCTCTGGTGCCATAGCAACAAGGAGATGAATCATTGTTGCCTGTCTAGACCGCTAAGCCCATGGAGGGGCTGCACAGATGATGTGGGTAGGTTCTGGAGTTGATGCCTTTGATAGCTGCTCCCAGAACCTTTCTACCCTGGGACTTCTAGCCTCACCTAGAGATTTCTGGGCTTGTGATGAGCCAAAGTCCAGCCCTTTCTTCTGGGCCTGAACCCTGACCTTTTACCATTTTCCCTTGGGGCTCAGGGTCTGTTGTGCCAAGACCCAGCCAGTCCAAATAGTTTGAACGATGCAGGGTTTCAAGGAAAAGGGAGGGTCCCAGGTTCCTAGAGTGTGCCCAACCTGGGCAGATTTGCCCCTTGAGATCCATTTTGTGTTTTTTTTTGTTTGTTTGTTTTTTGTTTGTTTGTTTGTTGTTTTTTGAGACAGGGTTTCTCTGTAGCTTTGGGGCCTGTCCTGGAACTAGCTCTTGTAGACCAGGCTGGCCTCAAACTCACAGAGACCCACCTGCCTCTGCCTCCCGAGTGCTGGGATTAAAGGCTTGCGTCACCACCACCCGGCGAGATCCATTTTGTATAAAGACATTGGGAAGACCTTGGCCATCCAACAAGCTCACCTGAATACCATTCCCATAGGGTGTGGGGACTGTTCTCTTCATATCTTCACAACCAAGTAGGTGCACCCAAATTTCCAGGGGAAGAGGTGAAGATCTGATGCAGGTTACTTCTAGAAGGCACCTCATGGTACAGCCCTGACAGCTTCTCAGCTTCGAACAACATATGATGGCCCTACTTACCTCCAGTGTGTGTGGTTCAAGTGACTGAGGCAGTTGCAGAGCCTGCAGGAGGGAGAATTTGTCACTAGGGATGCTGGGTGAGCTCCCTGAGGATATGGCAGAGTCCCAGGACATGGAAGATTGGGAGCTGGAAGCAGGAAGATTAAGTAGTGTGGGTAAAGGCTGGGATGGAAGCTGAGAGGCAGCTGGGGCATCTGAGGTACAGGGCAAGCTTCGGTTTGAGGCATGGAAACATCTGGAAGGAAGCTTGAGATGGTCTTCAGTGAGTTCTGTGAGACTCCGGCTTGAAGGGTCTGAATGCCAGGCGGAGGCATGTGGGGATCTTTTGTTGAGATGTAACCCAAACTAGCCTCAAACTTGTGATCCTCCTGAGTTCTGGGTTTGCAAGCATGTGCCACCATGCGTGCCTTGCATCTGGGTTTTCTCCACTAACTGAGGAACCGTTAAAGAGTTTTGAGCAGACCTGACTACGTCGTTGGTTGGTTTTAACAAGCATGTCAACAGCAGATAGGAAAGACAGTAGGCAGGATGCTGGTGTGTGCGGCCGGGAAGGGGCCCAGCAAAGACGATGCATTATTGCCTAGGGATACCAGGCTGGGGACAGCAGACAGCTCCTTCCGCTCCACATGCTGCTGTCGCAATAGCATTGGTCATTTGAGGACAAGGCTTGGTCTTACTTTTCATCCTTCATTCAGCCTTAAGCCTCACAAAGCCATGCCCAGGGGCTCCACTGTTTGCTGAATGAGGTCCTGGGAAGTCCCTCTGTGCCTGCTAGGAAGGTTGAGCAAAGGCACTGAGTCTCAGTGACCGTATGTGGTCTGAACTTCTTTTTGTTTTTCAAGATAGAATTTCTCTGTGTATCCCTGGTTATCCTGGAACTCTGTAGATCAGACTGGCCTCGAACTCACAGAGATCTATCTGCCTCTGCCTCCCGGGTGCTGGGATAGGGTCTCTTGTAGCCCAGGCTGGCCTTGACCTCATCACAGAGCTGAGTGTGAATTTAAATTCATGATCTTTCTACCAATACCCATGAAGCACTGGATTCCAGGCATGCAACACCATGCCAGAGTGAAGGGCCCTCTTCTCTAACTCCAACAGTGCGGCCCAGGGCTTCTTACCCCTCAAGAGCCAAACGCAGACTCTGAAGCATTTCAGGATTATTACAAACCACTTTGTCCCACCCAAGGCTGAATAATTCTAGGGGAAGAAAAAGGAAAAGCTGAGGGGCAGGGGTGGGGTGGGAGAAAGTCCTAATAGCTGCCATAACTTACAGAGAAGAGATGTGGCCAGACAACTTCATTTCTGTCTCACACCAACCCTTCAGAGAAAATACAATCGTTCCCTTTATAGATGAGGGACCTGAGGCTCCGTGTGGCTACGCTTGTGCAAAGTCCCAGGCCAGTGAGTTAAGATTGGAGCCCCCGCCCAGCGTTCTTGCTTTTTAGTTTCTGTGCCCTGACATTAGAGCCCTTTTCTTAGGTGGCAAGAGCTCCGGGTACTCCTGGCTTGTAAGAAATAGCATTCTTTGGGATTGCTGGTTGAGTGGGACAGAAACCCCCGCTTGCACCTCACTTCCCAAGGAGGAGGGGCCGGGCAGCTTCTTGGCTCACTGACTAGAAGGTGGAGCAGGCAAAGGCCAGACCAGCTGCAGCCTCCCAGCCGCTCTTCTTAGCCTTCGGGGTCAGCTTCATCCCTCATTCCATGTTTACCCCATCAACACCAGATGTTCAGCCTTACAGCCCATCGGTTAGCACGGAACCACTCTCCTCTGCCAGCTGGATAGTCCAGGGTTCTGATTGGACTGCACTAGAAAATATGACCATGCTTAAACCAATTACCCTGCATCCAGCAACCGGAGCAACTGAGCTCTTGTATTGTGCTCTGAAGCTGGGGTTATGGAATTAAAGCACTGACTGAAAGGAAGCAATCCTTAGACATGCATCCTTTAGCTGGGCGGTGGTGACACACACCGTTAACCCCAGCACTCGGGAAGCAGAGGCAGGTGGATCTCTGAGTTCGAGGCCAGCCTGGTCTACAGAGTGAGTTCCTGAGGGAGAAACCTTGTCTCAAAACACAATGCCAAAACCAAAAGAGAAACATATCCTTTGGAGTATCTCCCAGGAGACACAGGGGGCTAACTCCCTGCAGGACCTGTGATCGGTTACATTTTCAGGGTCCCCCAATGTTCCAAGCTTCTGTTGGGGGTCTAGTATACGATCACAGCAATGGTGGCAGATGGCATCCCTGCCTGGGAAAAGCAGAGGTGGGCTGGTTTTCCCCTATCTTGTCTCACAGTTAGCCTGGGGCTCTATCTGGGAGTCTGGGCTGTACTTCCTGACCAGTGTTTAACTTTTAAAGAGCTGTATATGCAGAAAGGCAAACTCGAACTGGCTGTAGGGCACAGAAAAGATGAATTTTTGTGATTGGGAAGTGCCAGGACTTCAGGTCTTACTGGACCCAGGTGCTCAACATGGCCTGGGATCTATCCGCCTTGGTCTGATCTTGCCGCTGTCCTGGTTCTGATTCCCGGTTTTAGCTATGAGCGGGCTGTCTTGAGATGGTGGTAAATATTTACCAGGCTTGTATGCAACAAGTTTTAGCAACAGTAGAAAGGAGAAAGAGGAGAGGTGGGAGAAGGAAGGGAGAGAAGGAGAGAAAGAGACAGACAGACAGAGACTGACGTTCTCGCTAGCTCCCGCAGAGTGGCTCTAGGCCTGGCTGATGGCACACACCTGAGCAGGCTGTATACCTGTCACCCCACGAGCCCCCAGGCTTACTGTGAAGATGGTGGTTGTTGGTGGACAGGAAATCCTCTGCACAAAAGAAGGAACGGAAGGGGCTCCAGGCTAGCCAAACAGCAGCTGCTTCTCCAAGGCTCCCCATTCCAGACTGTCAGTGCCTCTGGCATGGCTGCTGTGCCCTTCCCTCCCTGGTGGAGGCTGTGCCATCCATTCTGGAAGAACATGCACACATCTGCCACATGTCTCTTCTCAAATCACCCTTATGAACCGTTGCACCTCAACTGTCAGTACTAGGCAGGAGCCCTGTAGCCTTTCACCTCCCCTTTGACTTACAGAGGGTCTAGCCAAGCCCTGGGCCTTAATCACCCAGGGAGGCAGGTCTGCCCAGGGTTAGACCTGTCACTGGACTTCCAGTGACGAGTCAGCCCACTTCCTCAGCCTCTGAGGTGACACCAGTAATGGTGTGTTTTTCCTGGAAACCAAGAAGCACCCTTAATAACACTGGAGAGGTACTCATGCTCACAGAACCCTTGAGGATTCAATATGCAGTTAGGGGAAGAGTAGTAAGGGGCTCATCATTGATCAGCCTCAGCAGTTTGCAGTCCAGTCCTAGAAACTTCCTGGACTCTGGGAGGTCAGTCCTGCACATAAATTCCTGGTCAGTGTGTTAGCCAATGGCAACCTTAGCAAGGTCAGGCCACACACACATGCACACACACACACACACACACACACACACACACACACACACTTCAACACTGAGACTTGCCCTCAAGGTATGGTGGCTCTGTTGGGTACTGAGCTGAACTTGTGTCTCTTCCCATGAACCTCCCAAATCTAGCCTAATGTCTCTGGCCAGTGTCCACTCTAAAGAAGCCTTCCCTGAGTGCCTGCAGAATTTTAGAACCCAGGCTGTCTCCTGCTGGGACCTAGTCCAAACGATCTTGTGTCCAGGAAGTAGAATCACCCTGGGACCTCTTCAGCCTCCAGCTTCTCCGGGGCCCAGAGTTCTGCACAGTCCACGTGGTGTCCCGCTCCTGGCTGCATGTGCTTGCTTAGTCACTCTCTCACCCCGGTCCCCACCCCTGCTTTGGCTCCATCTCCCTTCTAGTAACTTTCCACCCAATCCCCCTGTGCCCCCCTCCTCACGTCCCCAGTTCCTGCTTTCTTGCTGGGTCTGGCTGACCCAAGATCATACTCCCTCTGCCTCTCACAGTGGATGGCTCCAGCCTCTGGCACAGGCTCCACCTCCTCAGCTAGTGTCTGTCCTTTGACGCCCCCCCCAGCCCCTGAGGTGAAAGAGACTTTTTATCTCCCCAGAGTTTGAGGGGTATCTGCCTAATGCAGACTCTAATCCCCTCAGGTTTTCAGAGAGGGGTTGGGATGAGAGCCAGGGACATGGGATGGCTGAGAAAAAACAGCCAGTTTGAACAGGTTTGACTTCCTGGCAGGATGAAGTTGGTTCCAAGGGTGTGGGCCTCTGGAGCAATGGTCCTCAGGGTATGGGATGCTGTGATTAAAAAATATAGGCGGGCTGGCTCACAGACAATAGGAATTCACTCAGTATTGTAGAGGCCAGGGAGGTGAGCAGAGTGCTCCCATGGTCATGTCCTGATGAGGACTCTCTCTTCCTGGTCATAGTCACATGGTGGAAGATGGGGAGCACTCCAGAGCCCTCTTGTATGGGAGGGGGCTGACAGCATTCACAAGGGCTACACCCATGACCCAGTCACCTCCTTGGCCCTCCTAATCCTGTTGTCACCCAGGCTTTGGTCTTACGATGTGAATCTGGGAGACTCAGCCTATTGCAGGGACACAGAGAGGCAAGCTTTCAAGCTTTCCCCAGGGCAGATCCCTCAGTTGTACAGGACTTTGGCAGCCTTCCTGGCAGAAGGCGGCCTCTGCCCCTTCTCAATTGTGTGACCTCAGATGGGTGGCTCATACCACAGAGCCTCAGTGTACCCATTGGTTAGGCAGAGATGGCTACAAACATCTCAATTGCTTTGAGGACCCACGAGCCACCATGTATCAGTGGATATCTGGCTCGTAGTAGGACTTCCCATCAGGCACATAGTAGGAGTTAATAGTTCTTCCTTCATCCTTCCTGATTGTCTGCCATCTCAGGCACTGTAGGTCCAAAGGTGGTTTTTGGGCTGTGAGGTCATGCTGGCCATGGGGACATTATTTTATACCCTTAGAAAATCGGAGTCTGTTTGCCTTTCCCCTCCCCTGCCCTCCTCTCCCTTCCTTTTCCCTCCCCTTTATGCTTTTCTTATTTATTATTTCCGGTGCTGGGGCTCCTTGGGTTCCAACCCAGGGCCTCAAATGCTAGGCAAATGCTTTATCACTAAGCTACCCAAAGGCCACCCCGCTTCTCTTCCATTTCCCCTCCCCCACTTCCCTCCTTTGCCATTCACCACGTCACCCCAAATGTGGCTTCTCTGTCACTAACAGCCCCCGTCTGCAGTGAGAACAGGCCTTGCGATGCCCACTCTGCCAATCCTGGAGGCATTTTCCTGCCTTGAGCCTGGGGTTGTAGCCAGCCGGTTAGTTGCCCTGGCGCCCTTCACATGATCAATCACACCAGCTGACTAGACAGCACGCAGATCTGGCTCCTGGGAGGGCAGAATGACGTCACCACCCTGGGCTGTGGATAGGTTCCGCTCCCATGCATCGGTAAGGTGGAGCTATAGGGCAGGAATGGGGTTTCTGAAATCAGTACCTACATTCCCTGCTGGGTGACAGCCCCAGCAGCAGGCATGCCATCCTGGCAGGGGTGGAGAGGAAGAAGTCCAGAGAAGGCCAGTGATGCTGGTTGGGGTGGGGGAGGGGAACCCTCCGCCAGACTCCTCTTTCATTCCCAGCTGGGCTGCAGGAGCAGATCTTTGCTGCCACCTATGACCATCTGCTTGTTATGAGAGATTGTGCAAGCCTCTCCCCTTTCAAAACATAAATAAGCAGCTCCTGCCCTTCAGCCTTCCCCGCCAGCTTGACCCTTCTGGAAATGCTGCCTGTCCTGGCCATCTCTGGGTGTCTCGTTCCTTCTCAATGTTACTTGGCATCTGGTCTGTGTGTACAATCCTTTCTCTGACTCTGCTCACCCCTAGCTAGGCTTCTTGCTAGTTTGACAGTCTTATCTTGCCAGAGTGCTGGGGCTCCCTCACAGTTGACTGGCCGTACCTGCTTTTGGCCATCCTGCCTCTGGATGACCTCAGGTTCCAAGGCTCTTTTATTCTCCTCTCACCTTAGCAGTGCAGACTCCAGGATCGGGCTCTGCCCGCTTCAGCAGTCTGTGAGTGGCGTTTGTTCGGTCGCTTCAGCTGGACCTCATCATCCTTTTTTCTTTTAAAATAACTTTTAATTAATTAATTGGGTATGTGTGTGGGAGCCGGTGTGTGTGTGTGTGTGTGTGTGTGTGTGTGTGTGTGTGCCACATGTATGTGGAAGTCAGAGGACAACATGTGACAGTCGGTTCTCTCCTTCTGCCATGTTATCAGACTTGATGACAAGCCTTTACCTGCTGAGCCATCCTGAAGGCCTCAACTGCATTTCTTATGGACCAAGTCCCAAATCCAGTCCTGTAGCAGGCTTTTTCTCTTGGGCCACCAACCAGCTCCCAAGTCATGACACAGACTTCTTATTAGTTATGAATGCTTGTAAGTGGAGACTGTTCTTTAGTTTTCTGGCCACCGTGACCCAAACAATCACACAGAAAATGTATTTATTACATCACTGTTTGGTCAATGGCTTAGGTGTGTTCCTAGCTAGCTCTTACATCTTAAATTAACCCATTTCTATTATTTTATATTTTACCACAAGACTTGTGGTTTGTTATCTCTCGCTTCTTGGGCAGCTACATGGCTACATGGCGTCTGCCTGACTCCACCTTCTTTCTCCCCGCCTTCAGTTTAGTTTTCCTGTCTAGCTATATTCTGCCCTGCCATAGGCCAAAGTAGCATCTTTATTAACCAATGGTAATAAAACATATTCATAGTATACAGAGGGGAATCCCACATCAAATGCTCGACCCAGCTTAGACTCATTTCTAGCTAGTTCTTTTAACTCAACCTGTTTCTTTTTATCTACGTTTTGTCCTGGGACTTTTCACCCTTCCTTCCTGTATATCTTACTTGTCTGCTGTCTCTATGTCTGGCTGGTGGCTGCCTGACTTCTGGCCCTGGGCATCTCCTATGCCCTCTCCTCTCTTCTTTCTGTTCTCCTCCTCCTATTTATTCTGTCTGCCTGCCAGCCCTGCCTATCCCTCTCCTGCCTAGCTATTGGCCATTCAGTTTTTTATTAAACCAATCAGGTGCCTTAGGAAGGCAAGGTGAAAAAAATTAATTAATTAATTAAACACACATCCTTACATCATTAAATAAATGCAGCATATACGAATACAAGACATCTTTATGCAGTTAAAGTAATATTCCATGGCATAAACCAATATAATATATCTTTGCCGAGTTAAAACAATATTCCACAACACAGTCCCCATCCAGTGTTCCTTCTCAGCCCTGGACCCTTTAACTAGTGGGACATTCCACTCAGAGATTCTGTGGACCTCTCAAACCCACAAAGTTAGAAAGTTTTTGTCTTTCGAGACAGGGTTCTCTGTGTAACAGTCCTGGTTGTCCTGTCTGTATGGGTCCCAGTGACGAAACTCAGTGACAAGCACCCTTACTGGCTGAGCCATCTTACTGGCTCCCTTCCCATGTCCATGTTTTGATATTCCAACTTTCCCACCTTTTGTTTTGTTTTTCAAGACAAGGTTTCTTTGTGTAGCCCTGGTTGTCCTGGAACAGGCTCTGTAGACCAGGCTGACCTCAAACTCAGAGACCCGCCTGTCTCTGCCTCCTGAGCACTGGGATTAAAGGTGTGCGCCACCGCCACCCAGCTGACTTTCCCGTTTTTTAATGAGAGTGTTCCCATATCATTAGCAACTCTGTAGGACTTTTGAACTCTTTGAAAAAGAAATACATGGGTAGGACAAACACTTCAGCAGGAAGAAGGGCCTAAGAGGCACATGTCCCCTCAGCCCTGGTCTTCAGCCACTTCCTTTCAGATGCCCACTGTAGTATCTGGCCTCTTATTGGCCACGCCCACTCCCAGCTTCCAGCCTCTGACCCCAACTCTCTGTCTCTCTTCCTCTTCCGCTCTCACGGGAGCAGCAGCTGCTTCTCTTCCCTCTCTCCCCTTCCCTCTATCTCTCTGTCTCTCTCTGTCTCTCTCTATCTCTCTCTATCTCTATCTTCTCTTCTTTTCCCTCCATCACCCATCTAATAAATGTTTAACTCTGCATAGCACGCCTACCCAGCTCTCTTTTGTCCATCCGTACCGCCGCACAGCCCATATGGGGACCCGGAGACTAGCCGCGTGGTCTGGCCGCCCACCCGCCGCAGAGACCGCGTGGTCTGGGGACCTGCAGCAAGCTGCAGCAAGCTGCTGGGTCACTCTTTTTCTTTTAAAAAAACACAACACCCACTGTCAATGGTCACTTGCAAACCCTTTGAAAGGTCTCATGTCCACACACACTTCTTGCCTTTCCATCCTATGATAATACATTATAGGCCCATAGTAAGCCTCTGCTTTTCTCATTTAACAGCCTGGTTTTTGTTTGTTTTTCTGAGACAAGGTTTCTTGGCTGTCCTAAAACTTGCTTTGTAGACCAGGCTAGGCTTGAACTCACAGGATCCGCCCGCCTCTGCCCCCCAGTGCCGGGACTAAAGGCGTGCACCACCAAGCTCAGCTTGATAGCCTGCCTTGAGAAGCCTCTCCCAAGCTCCCAGAGGGACTTCCTCCTACTTTCCTAGTCCCCAGTTTTCCATAGCAGGAGACTTGAGGAAGCAAGAAGGGCTTAGAAAAAGGGCATATACTCAAGACGTGGGTACTAGCTTCTTTTTCTTTTTCTTTTTTTTTTTTTTTGGTTTTTCGAGACAGGGTCTCTCTGTAGCTTTGGAGCCTGTCCTGGAACTAGCTCTTGTAGACCAGGCTGGCCTCAAACTCACAGAGATCCACCTGCCTTTGCCTCCCAAGTGCTGGGATTAAAGGCGTGTGCCACCACCGCCCAGCGGTACTAGCTTCTTAAGAGACTCCAAGAGGGTCCCTGTTCTCATTTCCTGACATTTAGTTCAATCTATATGGCCACACTGTGGGCTATGAAATCAGCCCTCTGTCCAAAGACATCCAAGGTCTGTTACTATAAACGGGTCAAAGTTGGAGCTGGAGAGATGGCTTAGCAGCGAACTCGCATGCACTGCTTTTGCAAAAGACCTGAGTTTGGTTCCTAGCACATTCATCAGGCATTTCACAACCATCTGTGATTCTTGCCCCAGGGCATCTGATACCTGCTTTTGGCTTCTGCAGTCACCCGCACAAATGCGCCCCGGGGCAGGGCTGTGGACCTGGAAGGGAAGAAATGGAGGATCCTGGCATGATTGAATAGGAAGCAGGGTGGCAGGATGAGGTACTAATTACAGGGCCAGGATAAGTCTGCTCCAAGTTTGACAACCCTGAACAGAAGCAGAAAGCCACAATAAGGAGGGTTCCCTCATTCAGGCCCAGAGTGCAGGGGGCCCAATCAGGCCGTGAACCAGAACTGAACTGCCAAAGAAGTAGGAGAGGCCATCAGAGTGCTAGAGCTGAGCCAGCGCCTTTAACCGTCATGACAATCCCAAGGATTCATCCTCATGATAGAGATAAAGAAACAGGTGGTAAAGGCAGCCCCCACCCCCACAGCCCAGCACAGGCTCGCATTGGGGAGAAGTGGGGGTCTTCAGTGGCCTTACTCAGAAGAGGAGACAGGGACCTGAAAGAAGCCCTGCCGGGGTTCATCTGGGACGCCCATATTGACTTCAAGGCTTCTCCCTGCACCTGGAGGACCCCTGAGAGGCAAGGCTTTGGGGGAGTGGGCCAGGGCCCCACCACGCACCTCTAAGCAGGGGTTCTCCATTTCCCCGGCAGGTTCTGCCCATCATCGTCTTCTTCAGCTGCGTCATGTCGGTTCTCTATTATGTGGGCCTCATGCAGTGGGTGATTCTGAAGGTGAGTCCTCAGGCCTATGCTTGGGTCTTCCCAGTGACTGGCTCTCATGTGTACACCCTTCTAGAATGCTGTCATCCCACGATGCCTCTGCCCTCAGCATAATGTACTCTCCCAGAATCCCATGGCTCACGGTCTACCTCCCTACCCTAGAATCCCTTGCTTTCTGGATCTATACCTTCCCAGAATCCTCTGCTCCCAGAGTCCATACCCTCCTAGAGTTTCTTGCTCTTGGAGGCCATGCCTTCCTAGAATCCTCTGCTCCCACATTTCACATTCTCTCCGAATCTATTGCTAATCAAACATCCCTTCAGAAGGTCTCTTGTCCCAACACTGGGTTAAAAATGCCATCAAAATTCAATGCAGTTTCTATGGGAGGGAGGATGGGGGTCTGTGAGGCAACACAGGCTTTAGAAGAAAAATTATTTATACCGAAATGATCTTGAGCGATTATAACATCAGGCCACATTGGCCTTAGCTGGTATAAATGTGCTTACTTAAAAAAGACTATTACATTTGTTTACTTGTTTGTTTATTGTGTGTGCATACGCACATACGTGCATGCATACATATCAGGATACACATGTGGAGGTCAGAAGACGCTTTGCAGGAGTTGGTTTGCTCCTTCTGCTATACGGGACCTGGAGTTCAAACTGAGGCTGTCAGCCTTGGCAGCAAGCACCTTTACCTGCTGAGCCATCTTGGCAGCCCCAATGCACTTAGTTTTGTGAGATCTGTATCACATCAGGATGCTGGAAATAGCCTTGTACAGCATGAGACCTGGCAGAAAGTGCTGAGGATTTAGCTGACAGAGCTCAGAATAAGTCAGCGCCTTTGGAGGGCAGCAAGAATAAAAAGTGACCTGTGGTTATGTCAAGAGCACACCCGGCAGAATCCAGGGAGGGGACAGTCCCTGGACCCGGAGAATGTGTTCAAGCGTGGACTTGGACACACGGTGCTGCTCTAAGCCTCAAAGTGCAAGGGCCTGAATCCACAGCAGCAGGACGGGGGGCCAGAGCATGAGGGGCCTGGACAAGAGGAAGAGAGGAGGGGAGTTTATTTCCAAACACTTATGACAAGAGGCTGAACAAGGGCAGGCTGCGAGGTGGCAGCGGTGCAGAAATGTTCTAAGGAAGAACTTTCTAGCACAGTGTGTTCTGAACCCCTTTCCATGGAACTCTAGACCGTGGCGAGCTACCAAACGTTACTTGGAAAAGGAAGTCTCTAGTGAAGTCTCTAGTAAAGCTAGGCTAGACATTATGGTGAAGAAATTTAAATGTTATTTTGGAGACAGGGTCTTACTTTGTAGCTCTGGCTGTCCTGGAACTCACTATGTAGTCAAGGCTGGCCTCAAACTCATAGAGATCTGCCTGCCTCTGCCTCTTGAGTTCTAAAATTAAAAATGTGTGCCACCAAGCCCAACTAACAGTTTTTTTTAATTATTTATCTGGGGGCTGGAGAGATGGCTCAGCAACTAAGAATATGTCCTGTTCTTGCAGAGGACCTAGTTGGGTTCCCAGTATTCACCTTGGCAGATCACAGCTCCCTGTAACTCCAACTCCAGCAGATCTGATGCCTTTTTCTCCAAGCCTCAGTCACATGCAGGCACATAAAACAAATCCAAAAATAAAATCTCTGTTTTGTGTGTGTGTGTATGCCATAGACTTGTGTAGTACTCAGAGGACAACTTGTAGGAGTTGGTTCTCTCTCTCCACTGTGTGGGACCTGGAGGTCAACCTAGGTCATCAGGCTTGGTGGCCACTGCCCTTACCCAATGCGCTAGTTGGCTGAGCCTTCACCTTACTTTCTGAGACAGGATCTCTCGCTGAACCTGGAGCTCACTGATGTGGCTCGACTGGCTGCCTGGCGAGTCCCAGCGATCCCCAGTCTCCATCTTCCCAGCACTGGGATTCCAAATGCATGCGTTTTACACGGGAGCTGGAAGTCTGTACCTGACTGACTGAGCCATCATCTCCCCAGCCTCCACTGCTCCCCTCTTAATACTGCCCCAGTGCTAATTAAATTTCAACGTGAGTTTTGGAGAGGCCATTCAAACCACAGCAGGGCCCTGAGCTGGAAGGAAGACTTCTAAGGTACCTTTGCCCCCCAGTTCTCTCTGAGTCTGTGCTTGCTAATGTCCACTCACGAGCACTCTGTTTTTTGTTTTGTTTTTTCCCAGATTGCCTGG
Source organism: Ondatra zibethicus (assembly GCA_004026605.1). Taxonomy (NCBI): domain Eukaryota; kingdom Metazoa; phylum Chordata; class Mammalia; order Rodentia; family Cricetidae; genus Ondatra; species Ondatra zibethicus. Next base: position 23,896 of record PVIU01008573.1, read on the forward strand.
CTGATGCAGGTCACCATGGGCACCTCAGCCACTGAGACCCTGAGTGTGGCAGGAAACATCTTTGTGAGCCAGGTGGGTGCTGCAGCTACCCAAAACAGCTAGGAGGTGGGGCAGGGATCCGATTTAATTCAAGGGAGAGCCATTTGAATCTGTCTCCAGGTCATCAAGGTTGCTGCCCAGGGATGCTCAGTTTGGTGGCTGCATGCCCTGCCTGTGTCATGCCAAACCCAGACATGGGCCTTTTTGGCACCTCTGTCACTCCAGCCTAGGCTGTTGTCATCAGCTTAGAGACTCACAGGCTTTAGACGGGGAAACTAAGGCCAGCAAGGTATGAATGATTCGGCCAAGATACCCCAGGCATTAGTGAAGACAACATTTAGCTTTTGTTTTTTTGTTTCCTGAGCAGGCTCTTTCCACTGTATCATTTCTCTTGGCTTTCCTCTGCCTGAAATGTATTTTTCAGAATAACTATGGTTCTGTAGGCACCAGGACTCCCAAGCCTCTTCAGGCCCGGCCTTCCTGAGAAAGAAAACTGTGCAAGTCATATAGCCTTGTCAAGCGATTTCTTAGTTCACTGGGCAGTTTAGGAAAATGTTGGTCTATTTCTTTATCATGGCGCAAGCATGCTAATTTCAAAGGGTTTAATAGTTTGCATGTTTGGTGTTCCAGACAGATGCAGTTGCAGACAAGTTGTTCCCTAACCAACCTCCCCATTCTCTCTCTATCTCTCTCTGTCTGTCTCTCTTTCTAAGCTTTTGTTTGTTTTGTTTTTTTGAGACAGGGTTTCCCAGTGCAGCCCTGGCTGTCCTGGAACTCACTCTGTAGGCCAAGCTGGCCTTGAACTCAGAGATCCACCTGCTGCTTCCTTCTGAGTGCTGGGATAAAGGCCTTCAGGGGCTGATCCTCTCGCTTCTATCTCTTGAGCATTTGAATCACAGGTGTGAACCACCACCCAAATCTCTTTAACATGTTCAAACTGAGGCCCAAGAACAGGAGGGCCCCAAACTACAGAAAGCTATTATGAAAACTTAGAGACGCAGCCTGTTTCTGCTGAGAAAACCTCAATAGCAGTGGGTGTGAGGTTGGCTGCTGTAAAAAGCTCCCACCATACATGACTGTGTCTAAGTTGTCCAATTGCCCTAGACTTTTGGCTCTTTGCCTAATTTCCATCAAAGGGAGGGATGGAGTGAGCAGCCTTCAAGGTTTGCTGACACCACTTCAGTCTATAACCATGGGAGGCCCTGGCCTCCTACGCAGCCTACACCCCCTCCCCAAGGTTTTACAGTAGCCCCTTGGCTGTAAACACTTGATATGTGCCCTGATCTGGAGCCCTGAGCCAATCCTTCCTCCCCAAACTCTGGACTGGTGGTCTGACAGGTTTCTTACCCCTCTGACTCGATAGTAACTCAGAGATGTTGCAGGTTCACCAAACAGGACCTGGATTCCCTCCCTCGGCACAGCTGCATCTTCTCAGGACTCCCAGGAAGCAGTCACATCTCCATGGGTTGTTCAGACAGCTCAGAAAGCCACTTGCCTTCCTCTGCTTTCCTCATTTTTGCCCTACCCGTGCATCCCGCCTGGTACCAAGTCCCTCAGCTCCGCCTCTATATCCCTCCATCTCTGGTCCTGTCCCTCTTCCTTGCTGTGAGCCATGCTGCCTGTCTCCTGGACCACTGCAATCGTTACCTGTTCTTCCGGCTTCCGTCCTTAGACATTTGTCTGAGTGACCTGTCAAAAACATGTATGAGGAGCTAGGGGTGTGACTCAGTGGTAGAAGGCTTGCCTAACATGGGCAAAACCCTTGAGGTCCCACCCTCGTAACACACACACACACACACACACACACACACACACACACACACACACACACACACACACACACACACCTCATACCATACTCTGCCCAAACGAGTGAACTTCTTGCCCCTAAACCGCCATCTGCCCTCATCTGCCTCCACATCAAACCAGTCCTCACCTCACACACAGCACTCTGTGACAGACACCTCTTCCTCTTCAGCACTTCTCAAACTTGGCCAAGCTAATTCCTGTCCCAAGGCCTTTGTTCTGCCTGGACTGCTGAGCCACCTGTCTGTAGTTGGCTCCTTCCCGTCTCAGTTAACATTAACCCAATGCTACTTCCTCAGAGAGGCCTTTGCCGATATTCCCTAACCATGAGGCCTTCTTTCTCATGTATCTCCATACAGTCTATCACCTTCTAAAACCATGGCATGTATCTACCTGGCTCCTCCCCTTTAACCTCCCGCCCACTTCCTGTTCCCAGGGAAGAGCTCTTGCCCCTTCCATGTGTTATTTACTTTTCTTGTCCCTTTGATGAAATACCTGGCAAGAGCACCTTAAGGAAGGAGAACGATGCTCATTTTTTTGTGTTGTTATTATTCCTTTTTTTTCTTCACCATTATACATTTTTTATTGATATTTTTTGAGCTCTACATTTTTCTCTGCTCCCCTCCCTGCCTCTCCCCTCCCCTCTTCTATCCTCCCCCAAGGTCCCCATGTTCCCAATTTACTCAGGAGATCTTGTCTTTTTATACTCTCTACTTCCCATGTAGATTAGATCTATGTAAGTCTCTCTTAGTGTCCGCATTGTTGTCTAAGTTCTCTGGGACTGTGGTTTGTAGGCTGGCTTTCTTTGCTTTATGTTTAAAAACCACCTATGAGTAAGTACATGTGGTAATTGTCTTTCTGTGTCTGGGTTACCTCACTCAAAATAATGTTTTCTAGTTCCATCCATTTTCCTGCAATATTCAAGCTGTCGTTATTTTTTTCTGCTGTGTAGTACTCCATTGTGTAAATGTACCACATTTTCTTATCCATTCTGCAATGCTCATTTTGACTCACGGTTTAGAGGCACAGTCTATCCTGACAGGGAGGGCAAGGCAGCGGTTGGAGGTGGAGTGAGATGGATGCTGGTGCTCAGCTCACTCTCTAGGTTGTATTCATCCTGGGGCCCCAGCCTGTGAGATGAGGCCATCCACATTCAGGGTTGGTGGGTCATCCCTCAGTTAGAACTCTCTGAAAGCACCCTTACGGATGCACCCAGAAGTGTGTTTCCATGGTGATTCTAAAGCCAGTCACCGCGACACTGAAGATTAGCCAGCACACTCTTTATCTCCCTATCCTGCAGAGCAGTGCTGAGATGCCAGTGGCACCATAGCTGTATTGCAAAATAGAGTGGCCCCAGACTTCCCCACAGGAGCCAGAGCAAATGCCCGTTGCCTACCCAGCTCCTTTCTTAGTGTACTCCCCTCAGCATCCACAGAAGCTCAGGCTTGCTTCCCCTCCCAAGCTGCTGTTTGCTCCCCTGGAAAAGGAGGGTCTTTTCTGTCTCGGGTAGTAAGCCATGAAGAGGTGCCTGGGTTTGAGGCACATGGTATGTGTCAACACAGGGAGCACTGTGAACCAGAGTGTGGTGTGGAGGTCCTTCCACAGAGGTGGGAGGACAATGAGGTCCAGAGAGACCCAGCTGAATAGGACCCCACCCTTCTGTTTCATCCTCTGAGATTCTTCGTCATGCATGGTGACCACCCCTTCAAGGGCAGGGGCTGTGAGAACAGTGCCCAGCCATCCCTGCTCATTGTCTACCGTCTGTCTTGTTTATAGACTGAAGCTCCTCTGCTGATCCGGCCCTACCTGGCAGACATGACACTCTCTGAAGTTCACGTTGTCATGACTGGAGGCTACGCCACTATTGCCGGCAGCCTCCTGGGCGCCTATATCTCCTTCGGGGTAGGTAGAACCTTCTGTTGCTTGGTTATGCCAAAGCCCTGAAATTGCCTTTCTAACACTCCCACACAGTCACAGCAGCTACAGGCATCCCCTCTGTCTCAAAGCCCAGCTTTGCCTGAGCAAGGCAGGCCTGCTGGGCTGAACCACTTGCTCAGGCTTCTCACATGCTCCTGGGGCAGATTCCCAGAATTCTCTTTACTAAGCTCTTATATATTAGGCACTATTCTGGGAACTCTAATATCCCCATTTTCTAGATAAGCAAATTGAGGCTTTTATGTGCCAGGGGGGTCATGTCTTTGCTCTGCATGTGTGGGGGGTTCATGTCTTTGTTTTGCTCCTAAATGATGATATATGTCATAATCCTTTCATGGGCCAATCCAGTGGTGTGAATTGGACCCAAGTTCATAGTATAATAGCATAGGCAGAGAGGAGTTTCTGTCCCTGAGAGAGCACCTGACGTTGGTGCTCAGTGAAAAGCAGTGTACCTGCTTGTGATTTCACACTCAAAGCTCCAGTTTGATACTTTTTCCCTTTGTAACTATCAAAGATATTTTTGCCTGATATGGGAGTAAACGAAGCATTTGTTTTGGGTTTGGTGAGTTTTGTTGTCGTTTGAGACAGCTCACTCTGTAGACCAGGCTGGTCTTGAACTCACAGAGATCTGCCTGCCTCAGCTCTCTCAGTGCCGGGGCTAAAGGTATGCACCACCATGCCCAACTTGGTTCAATGTTTTGTTTGCTTGTTTTGAGACAGGATCTCTCTATTGTAGTCCTGGCGGTCCTGGAACTAGCTAGGTAGACCAGCTGGCCTTGAACTCAGAAATCCTCCTACCTTTACCTTCCAAGAGCTGGGATTAAAGGTGTGCACCACAACGTAAGATTGGTTTGGTGTTTTTGGCAGGGTTTCCCAGTGTAGCTGAGGTTGGCCTCCTGCCTTAGCCCAAGGTTTAGGAGTTCAGACATGCACCACCACACCTGGTTTATGTGATGCTGGGGTTCAGGTTTCAGGACATTGAGAATGCCAGGCAAGCACTCCAAGGACTGAGCTGTGTCCCAGCCTTACAAGTAAGTTTATAAAAGGTTCACATCCTAAACTGGTGGTGGTAGGTGCAGCCTCCACCCCAGCACTTGTGAATCAGGCAGGAGGATCAGGATTTCAAGGCCAGCCTTCAGACTTTTTTTTTCTCCAAAGAAACAAACAAGAGGCTGGAGAGATGGCTCAGCAGTTAGAGGTTAATGTTGGAGGGAGGAGGCCGCTTGTTGGTTCCTGGCCACCTGGTTAGCTTAGACCCGGCTGCCTGGCTAGCTTAGACCTGAAATAACCACACAGAAACTGTATTAATTAAATCACTGCCTGGCCCATTAGCTCTAGCTTCTTATTGGCTAACTCTTACATGTTAATTTAACCCATTTCTATTAACCCGTGTATCGCCACGCGGCTGTGGCTGTGGCTTACCGGCTAAAGTTCCTGTGTCTATCTCCAGCAAGGCTACATGACATCTCTCCGACTCCATCCTTCTTTCTCCCAGCATTCAGTCCAGCTTTTCCTGTCTACCTAAGTTCTGCCTTGCTATAGGTCCAAAGCAGTTTCTTCATGCATTAATGGTAATCACAGCATACAGAGGGGATTCCCACATCAGGTTAAGGCAGTAAGGTCCTGAGTTCAGGACTGACTGCCTGGGCTATATAGTAAGATGCTGTCAAAACCAAACCAAACCCAAACCCAGGTGGGCAAGATGATACAGAAAGCCCCTGCTGCCACGCCTGGCTCTACTCCCTGAGGTCAACCCCCAGAGCCTCACGCTGTGCACACGGACACACACACTTTTTGTTGTTGTTTTTTTTAAGACAGAGTTTCTCCGTGCAGGCCTGGACCTTGCTCTGTAGAGCAGGCTGGCCTAGAACTCATAGAGATCTGTCTGCCTCTGCCTCCCAAGTGTTGAGATTGAAAGCATGCGCCATCCCCCCCACCCCATAAAACTTTTTAAAGAGCTTTAATCTTAGCACTTGGGAGGTACAGGCAGGAGGATCAGAAGTCCCATGTTATTAGCTACATGTAGATCTGGAGGCTATCCTGCCTCAAAAATCAAACAAAGAAAAAGCAAAACACAAAAATTGAAACCCCAAACTTTGTTTGTGGAACTGTTTCTCATAGCGACGTACTATTTTCACATCTGAAGGTCTTCAAATGCCTTAACTTGGCTCTGGGCTTCATGGTCAGTATTAGGAATCAATCCCATGTTCTTTCTAGCCACGTGAGCTTTGCAAAGACCTTCAGTCATTAGCTAGGGCTTAAGAGACAAGAGATCTATCTTACAAGTAGCATTTGCCGACCATCTGAAAAGCCCTGAGTTCCACACACACACAAAAAAAATAAAATATACCTATAATCACAGCACTCCAGAAGCTGAGGCAGGAGGATTAAAAGTTTAACACCATCCATGGTCACATAGTGAAAACCCACTTCAATAAAAAAAAAAAAATAAAAAATAAAAACAAAAAGCTTAAGGACAGTTGGCTGTATTGGGTGTACAGTGGGGCTATGCCCAGTAAACACAGCTACAAATGTATCGTAAGACGAAAATGCATGGAATATGTCTAACTTGCTCCATCAGAGACAACATATGGTCAGCACCAAGCCTTCCCCTGGCCTGAATGTGGGGGTAGACCTGGATCTGGCTGCTGCCACCAGCATTGCCAGAAAGCATCCCACTACATTTGCTTAGCCTAGCAAAGATCACGATTCAAAATGCCAAGTGCAATGTCTACAAAAACCGCTTATCACTCTAAGACGACCTTGATGTAAAAATGATGTTTGAGCCATTAAGTCAAAGACCATCCATACCGGAAGACCTTTATCCCTTTTACACCATCTGGCTTAAAACTCCGCTCCTTCCTCTCTTTTTCAGTCACGAGTCCAGGTCTGGCCCTGGGGACATTTTTCCTCCCAGCTGACAGCCTGGCTGCCCCTCCTCTGTACCCCACAGAGCTCCCCAGGGAAAGCCCCAGGCTGCAACCACAACAGGGGGCGGGAAAGGATGTAACTGGACCTTCTCTCTTCCCTTCCTCCCCCTCCTTTCCTCTTCCCCTCCTCCCTGCGCTACTCCTCCCATCCTGGAGAGCAGAGAAGCTCTCTTCTGCCCCCACCTGGCCTTAGCAGGTCATTGCCTGGCCTTCTGCCCTATCCATGGAGACTCCCAGAATCTTCTTTTTGTATAGCTGGGTTTCAAACTCAGGACCCTGTATGTGCTAGGCAAGTTGTTGAGCTACATTCCCAGTTCACAGATTTTTTTTTTTTGCTGTTATTGTTTGTGTATGAGCACAGGGGTACACATGTCAAAGGTATGTAGGGGGGAGGGGGAGGAAGACAACTTTGGGAGCTGCGTCTCTCCTTCCACCATGGGCTCTGGGCATTGAACTAAGGCTTGTTAAGACAAGTGCTCTTACCTGCTGAGCCGTCTCCCCGCAGTTCGCACATTGCTCTGTGTGGCTCAGCTTCTGACCCTTAGCCCACATCCTTCCCATTGCAGGTATCTGGCTAGTTCTAGGATCTGTCCAACACAGTAACTGGGAGCTACTGAGCACTTGAAACATGGCTGGTTTGAAAAGAGGTGTGCAGGAGGCTTTGCACAGAAAAAAATTTAATATATTTTATTAAATAAGTCTATATTATTATGTGGGTAGAAAGAAAGACTTTGGAGATACACTGGGTTAATTAAAACACATTACAAATGAACTAGACTTCTCTCTCTCCTCCTATTTCATTCTTTCTTCTGTGCTGTAGAGCCTCTATCCCAAATGCTAGGCAAATGCTGTACCACTGAGCTAAGGTTCCTTTTTTTTTTTTTTTTTAAATAGTGTCTCACTGAGTTACTTAGACTGGCCTGGACTGGTGACCTCCTGCCTCAGCTTCCCAAATAGTGTTACCAACTTGCTCTCCCCCCCCCCAGGCCTGGCTTTCTTTACACTTTAAAAGATGTGGCTGCTGGCCACAGTAAATGTGTTGGTGCTCTTCTGTGTGACGTCACATGTCTTAGAGGCCCAGCACCTGGGAGGCAGAGGAGAAAGATCACAAGTTTGTGGTTACCACCAACCGCATAGCAACTTCGAGATGAGCCGGAGATACATGAGACCCTATGGAAAAGATATGGGACAGGTGTAAGAGTGTGTTTGTGTTCTCCGTCATGTTTGTGTTGGACAGCGGTGGCCTAGGTCTTTTGTCACACAGCCCCAAGTGCCACTTGAATCATTCTGCTGCGACTGCCACATCCATTTCCAACTATGCCATCGTTCCAAAGGCTCTAGAATAGATACCAGCTTTTACTGCCAATCCAAGCAGACTGGTCTCTTGGCACAGGGGCCTCTGAACCCAAGCTGGTCAGGGGAACATTCAGGAATTGGCCACTCATGTCTCATACTAAATTGTCCCCAAGTGGAACAGGGTCTTCCAGATCCTGAGTGGCAACGTGACTCTGTCGTTTCATTCCCATACCTGTAAAATGGGCAGATGGCCTTGCCGCCTGACCGCCGTAGATGGACTGAGGATGGGCAGAAAGCACGTAACGTGGTGCCGAAAAAGTGGTCAGAGTAAGATGGAAAACCTGCCCGGTGACTGGCTCCTTTGTTTCCTTTCTGAAAGGTGGTGTTGCTCATCTTCTCTTTCCACAGGGGACTCCTGGGTAGAAGGGGGCCCAGGTAGGTGATGGAAGGCATTCTTTCTTTCTTTTTTTTTTTTTTTTGGTTTTTTGAGAAGGGTTTCTCTGTGGCTTTGGAGCCTGTCCTGGAACTAGCTCTTGTAGACCAGGCTGGCCTCGAACTCACAGAGATCCACCTGCCTCTGCCTCCCGAGTGCTGGGATTAAAGACATGTGCTACCACCGCCCGGCTGATGGAAGGCATTCTTGATTGAGCTCCTAGAGACAGGGCTGGGAGAAAGAGGCTCAGTAGGCTGGTGTGGGATGAAGCAGGGCTGGCTTCCCGGCCTGTACACAGGTCTCTGCCTCTCTGTGAGGAGTGGGAATGGCCACTGTGGGATTTGAGGCTGTGACTGCAGTGTCTCTGGAATATGTGTTCCCCACTAAGATGGATGTTTACAAACCAGGTGTGCTCTTCCAGCTGAAGAATAGGTCAAGATCCATGCTGGCGGACAGAGAAGGCCCATACTGCAGGTGCAGTATTGTCTCCACTGGAGCTGGGCCGCCAGGGAGGAGACCAGTGAATCCCTGAGAGTTCAAAGAGGGCACCTGTGCAACTCGCCCTTTCTTGGGGAAGGATCGGGGTCCTGGGCCTGCCATCCAGTGCTTGTGGCAGAGGAGTTGGGGCCGTCACAGGTTCTTTTCATGGTGTGTGAGTGGGTTTTCTGTTACTATGTGAAAGCACCCCAGAGAAATACTGCAAATGAAGATTTAGCTTATTAATTATCACGCCTGCAGAGGTTTCCAGTTATACTCACTGTGGGCTTGCGTTGAGATGGAACAGCATGGCAGAGAGGGTGTAGTAGGACAACACCCAGCCTACCTCATGGCAGCCAAGAGAGCAGAGAGACAGAGAGGAAGAGTTTGGACACAGATGTACCCTTAAAGGTGTGTCCCGGTGACCCACTTCTCCCGACCAGGCTTTCCCTCCCGATTCAGTGTGTTGATAGATTAGCCTATTGGTGAAGCTAGCCCCTCCCTGTGGTAAGTCAGTGACTCCTCTGTTGCATCGGCTGAGGACCAAGCCTTAACGCTTGAGCCTTTGTGAGTGACACTTCATTTTCACACTCCGTGTGGTTTCTGCTTCTCGCTAAGGAGAGACAAGCAGTTTGGGAAAAGAAGGAGGATTTCAGAGCCTGCAGAGACCCTGAAGATCTCCAGGCCTGCTTCTTCCACCCCAGCACTTCCTGGCTGTTCCCTCAGAACTTCTGCCTTCTGCCTTTTGCCTTTACTGGCCCATGTAAACTCACCTCTTTCCTTCTCTCATCCCCTCTCCCTCCTCCATCTTTTGAGACAGGGGCTCATCGTGTAGCTCTGACTGGTCTGGAATTTACTACATAGACCAGGCTGGTCTTGAACTCACCTAGATCTACCTGCCTCTGCTGGAACTAAAGGCATGTGTCACCATGCCAAGAAAAGGCCATCTGTTTTGAGCTATCTGGTGAGGGTCTGGGAACTGAACTCAAGTCCTCTGTAAGAGCAGCAAGCATTCTTAACTGTGGAAGCATCTTTCCAACCCCACCCCCTTTTAAAACAGGGCCTCATGTATCTAGGTTGGCTTCAGTCTCACTGTGCAACCAAGGATGACTTTGAACTTCTGATTCTCCCATTATCCCCAGAGTGCTAGCATTACAGGACTTTCCAGCTGTCATGGTGCCAGGAAAGGAACCCAACACTTCTTGATGCTAGACCTGTTTATAAAAATGGTATAGATTTGTGGACCTATTGGAAGCTATCAAAACGCATCAAGGAAGAAAATTACTTCAAACCCAGCTCACCAGGGACAGCCAATGTGCTGATAACTTTGGGGGACATGTTCCAGGAGTTCTTTCTAGGCAGTTTGGTCTTGGGTTTCCCCATCATTACAGTCCCAGTGTTTATGCATTGTTGTGGGTACATTCCCATGTTACTACAAGACCCCGAGAAGCATCGTTTTCTAGAGGTCATTCTCAGGATGGAGCGATGATTTGGTGGCTAAGAGCCCTGGCTGTCCTTACATAGAACCCATGTTCCAGCACCCACGTGACAGCTCACAATCACCTGTAACTCCAGTTCCGGGAGATCGGAGGCCCTCTGCTCTGACCTCCACAGGCATCAGGCACCTCCAATGCAGCACGATGCACCATCGTGTAGGCAAAACACCCATTCACATGGAATAAACAAAGTTTTAAAGGCCATTTGCTCATTGTGAGTTAAGATGGTTGAGCGGGTTCTGAGTTCACTTTTTGGTGATTAGCGCAACAGAGGTGGAGACTGTCTCATCTGTCACTGGAGCAGCGAGGGTATGTGTCTTAGAAGCAACCCACCCTTCACCCTGAGCTGGTGGTGTTTTACCATCTTGCTGGAGTGCCTGACTGGTGTGGTTCCCGGAGACAGACCCAGTGCCTCCCGGGTAGTGGAAGGAGACTGACTCCCAGAAAAAGAGTTCCCTAGCATAGGAGTGAGTGTGGCGGGCTGCTTTGAAGTGGTGAGCTTCCTGTCACCGTAAGTACTCAGAGATTGAATCTAGGGGCTGCCCTCCTGTACCAACACGTGAGGCTGTACCAAGAGGATGGTCTGCCTCTTGCATCCATCCCATCTCTCAGTTCTGGAGTGTTGTCTGAATCTGTCACAAACTCCTCAGCCAGGGGGGATTAGTGATCAAAGAGAGACAGACAGCCTAGATGAGGAGGTGGACCCGTGAAATTGGAGCGAAAGGCCATGTTGGATTTCAGTTCTCCCTTTTCCATTATTTTGAGCAAAACATAGTTATTCCTTTGGGGCCTCAGTTTCCTTGCATATAAATAATACTTGTGCTACCTACCTTTCAGAAGTTTTTTTTTTTTTTTTTTTTTTTGGAGGCAGGACTCACTATTTTTTCATGTATCTTTTTGTTGTTGTTGCTGTTTTGTTGTTTTCTCTGTAGCTTTAGAGCCTGTCCCAGAACTCACTTTGTAGACCAGGCTGGCCTCGAACTCACAGAGATCTGCCTGTCTCTGCCTCCCCTGTGCAGGTGATACACCACCTGGCTTACATGTGTATCATTTGTGTGCACATGGGTGCGTGAGGGTGGAAGGCAGAGGACAGCTTGCAGCAGTCGGTTCTCTCCCACCGTGTTAGTTCCAGGGATCGGACTCAGGTGTTCAGGCTTGATAGCTTTTACCTGCTCAGTCATCCCATGGGCCCTTGCGGAAGTACTGGGAAAGCCTCTGAGCATAAAAGGGATAATTAATGATCGTGCCAGCAGTAATACAGTGAGATACTAACAGGGTAAAGAACCTGACCTCTGCCACATTTCTTCTACCTGTCCCGTACAACCTACGCGTCATTTATTTATTTGTTTGTTTGTTTATATTTTGAGACAGGTTCTCAGGGCGACCTTGAACTCACTACGGGCTGAGGAAGAGCTTGGCTTTCCGGTCTTCCTCTTCCTACTTCCTGAGTGCTGGGATTACAGGCACGCACCTCCATGCCTGGTTCTGTGGTTCTGGAGATCAAATCCAGGGCTTTGGGCATGCTAGGCAGGGACTCTACTATTACCAGCCCTGGCTCACCCTCTTGGTTGTTCTTGCAGATCGATGCCGCCTCCTTAATTGCTGCCTCTGTAATGGCAGCCCCTTGCGCTTTGGCCCTCTCCAAGCTGGTCTACCCGGAGGTGGAGGAGTCCAAGTTCCGGAGTGAGGAAGGGGTGAAGCTGACTTATGGGTGAGTGCTGCAGGGGTGCTATTGCAGAGGGCACGGGTGGGGGAGCAGGGGTAGAGAGGGGTAGAGTTCTTGGCTCATTTTCGTCTTCCACGGAGCTCTCTTTCACATCGCTACCTTGGCTTCACATGCAAAAACAGACTCTTTTTTTATTAAAGAACTAGTTGATTTAATATGTATGAGTATTTGCCTGTATACCTGTATCTGCACCATGACCTTGAGGAGGCCAGAAGAGGGTATGGAATCCCCTGGAACTGGAGCCTCCATGTGGGATGGTTATGAGCCTCCGTTTGGGTCCTGGGAACTGAACTTGGGTCCTCTGGAAGTGCAGCCAGTTACTTTTAACCTGTGAACCATCTCTCCAACCCGAACACCGACTTGATGAATGAGGTAGGAAAACGGCCATCCTAACTACAGAGCAAGGTCTGGACCAACTTGGGCTCCATAGTGAGACTCATATCAACAGAACAAAAGTAAGAAAAAAAAACCCAACAAGTATCGATTTTATTTTTCAAGTCATAATCTGCTTCTGACCAGGAAGGAATAAAAAAAGGACCAGTCAAGGTTCACCGAGTGGGGCTCTGTTCTTGATGAGGCCTGGTGTTGCTCCTTGCTACTGTCTCTGCATGCCTGACCTCTGACCACCAGGAGGCAGCCTCACATTGACAAGTGGTGTGTCAGGCTCCTAACAGGCCATTGTCAGGGTCTTAGCCATCACCATTAGCCAATCCTTTAAACTCGGTGAAAAGAGTCTGGGTGTGGTGTCATCTGTTAGTAATCCCAGCACCTGGGAGATGATGCAGAAAGTCTAGGAACTGGAGGCCATCCTTACTACACTGTAAATTCCTGGCTAGCCTAGGCTCTGTGAGGCCCTGTCTCAACCCTCAGAAGTGGAAAACACCCACGTGTGAGTTACCCAAACTTCTTGTGTGTTATTCACACATCTTGAGGCTTTGGGGCTGCTCTCTCCTGTGGAAATAGACTGTAAACCACCTCTATCATCCCCCTCCTCGTTCTCTTCTTCCTCCTCCCCTCCTCACACCCCCCTTAGAGTCAAGGTCTCAAATATCCCGTCTAGTCTCAAACTGGCTAGCTACCTGAGGATGACCTTGAACTTCTGACCTTTTGCCTTTACTGCCTGCGTGTTGGGATTATAGGTGTACTATCACACCCAACCTATGGGGTGCTGGGGAATCGAACCCGGAGTCTTGCACCTGCTAGGCAAGCACTCTGCCAACTGAATTACATGCCTAACCTTTATTATATATTTTCTAGTAAGCATCTTTATACGCATGCATATTTACAAGCTTATTTCTTTTTATTTTATGTATATGATTGGTTTTCCCTGCATGTATGTAAGTGTACTGCATGCGTTCCTGGTGCCCTTGGAGAGCGGAAGGAAACAGATCCCCCAGTTAGCTAGAGTTAGGGACAGTTGTAGGCTGCCAAGGTCTGGGAACTGAACTGAGTCCTCTGTGAGAAGCAAGAGCTCTTAACCACTGAGCTGTCTCTCCAGCCCCTTGACGTCTTTAAATCGCACTTCCGTTATTTATTGTGTGTGGGCATGCGTGGGTTCGCGTGTGTTGCAGCCCTTGTGTGGAGGTTCCAGGACATTCAGAGGAACCTCATTTTCTTTCCAAGACAGAGAAAGAAAAGGACCTCAAGGGGGAAAGGGGAGTGCTGATCACAGAACCGAGACAAGATCAGGTTTCTGCAAAGGCTTCAAGGCAGAAGTTGATAGCTCAGTGTAGCTCTGGCCTCTTGAAAGCAGGCTGGTCCCTGTCAACTCTCGCGGGAGCTGACGCTCTGCTTCTATCATGTGGGTCCCAAGCATCAGACCCAGGTCATTAGCCTTGGCAGCAAGCATCTTCTGTTTTAGACGTAGCTGGCTTGGAACTCACTATGTAGGCCAGGCTGGCCTCAAACTTACAGAGATCTGCTGGGGTGAAAGGTGTGTGCCCTCAAGCTTGGCTTCAGGTCGCTTTTTAAAAATAAAGAGAAACAGATGTTCTTAATAAGATCTTTTGCTCAAACCAATATATCAAAAACATTTTCATTTCATCAGGTGACCCATAAAAATAATAAGAGACCAGGCATGGTGGTGCAGGTCTTTAATCTCAGCACTTGGGAGGCAGATGGATCTCTGTGAGTTCTAGGCCAGCTTGGTCTACATCATGAGTTCCAGGATAGCCAGGGCTACATAGAGAGACTCTGTCTCAATAAAATAAAACAAAAGCTAAAATATTTTTCCCCTCCTTCCCTCCCTCCTTCCCTCCCTCCCTCCCTCCCTCCTTCCCTTGTCTTAGATTCTCAAAATGTGAGTGGAATATTGAATTTACAACACAGTGTGGTTGGGGTCAGCCTGCTTGCAAGTGGCCAAAGGCACTGAATTATCAACCGTCTTGCAGTGCAGCCCAGAACCTGGGTATTTTCCTCATTCTTTGACCAGCAGGTCCCCCTTTCCTCCTCTTATCTCTCTCTTGAAGTTTTTTCTCTCCCTGTCTCAGAAAGAAAACAAGCCTCTGTCCAAGGTCCCTCTTTGCACCTATAATGGAGGTGGGGGGCGGGGCTTTCCTGTTTCTGGAGACATACAAGTAATGACACCTATTGATCCCAATGGTAGGGACGCTCGGAACCTCGTGGAAGCAGCAAGCTCTGGGGCTGCCATCTCAGTGAAGGTCGTTGCCAACATTGCTGTCAATGTGATTGCCATCCTGGCTGTCCTGGCCTTCATCAACGCTGCCCTTTCCTGGTTGGGGGGCATGGTGGATATCCAGGGACTCAGCTTCCAGGTGTGGCTGTGGTGGAGGGGAGGGTCTCGGATAGGGAACGATGGATGGAGCGCCTGTCTGACCCAGATCTCTTTATCCTTAGCTCATCTGCTCCTATATCCTGCGGCCTGTGGCCTTCTTGATGGGCGTGGCCTGGGAGGACTGTCCCGTGGTGGCTGAGCTGCTGGGTGTCAAACTGTTTCTGAATGAGTTTGTGGCCTATCAAGAGCTTTCCCAGTACAAACAGCGCCGCCTGGCAGGAGCTGAGGAGTGGCTTGGTGACAAGAAACAGTGGATCTCTGTGAGTGCCCCATTCCTTGATGGCAGCGGGCGGATGGCCCAGCATTCCCTAGGGCCCCTGGCAAATGTTTTTGTGTTTCTCTGGGCCTGACTGAAACACACTGAGGTGACGCTTAAGCACCCGTATCCTGCTATCCTGACAGACCAGACAGACATCAGGGCCGCACTGTGAGCTCCCGAAAGAGATTTGTCTGAGACCAAGTTCCAGATGGGCCACTGCTAGCTTTGGCCTTGGGTGAGCTACTGTGTCTTGCCTCTCTTTTGGAAAACAGAGATGTAATGCCTGCCACCTCTCCCCCAAAGGAGCATGTGGGATTGCCTGGTGAGCTAAAGAATGAGTGAGCTAGGAGACCCTCTACCACAGCCCCTGATGATATACATGGTGTGCAGTCTAGGGCTTGGCTTTTTTTCGTTGACATTTATTCTAAAAACACCACCATAAACAAAATGTCACAAGACCTATGACATTAGCCTTTCTGAAAGAATACAAAGTCAGAACATAATGTTGGGAATACAAAAAAAACCATCTGTAACCTCACTATCCTAAAATGACACCTATTGCTATTTTATCCATTTCCTTCTATTTCATTGCTGTTTGGGGGGTAGGGATTCATGTAGCCCAGGCTAGCAAAAGATACATGGAAGAATGGCCTTGAACTCCTGACCCTTCTGGAGTTCGGGGATTACAGGTGTGAGCCTCCATGAGCAGCTTCTTTTGGTTTTTTCCTAAGACAGAATTCACAGTTACTATCGGCCTACAGCATAGCCGGCTTTCTCCCTCATCTTTTAGAAATATGTAGATTTTTATTTTCAGTGCTGGAGATGGAACCAGGCCCTTGTTGTGCATACTAAACACTGAGTTATGCGTCATTTGAAATTTATGTCCACCCCCCCCCCATTTTTTTTTCAAGAGACAGGGTTTTTCTGTGTAGCCTTGGCTGTTCTGAAACTCCCTCTGTAGACCAGGCTGGTCTTCTAGTCTTTGCCTCCTGAGTGCTGGGATTAAAGGTATTTGCCACCATGCCCTGCTCCAAAATTCATGTAGCTTTAAATTATTTGATACTACTTATTTCAGTGTGTGTGTGTTGCACATATTGAAGCCAGGGAACATCTTGCAGGAGTTGATTGACAGTTGACTGTCAGCCTTAACAACAAGCATTTTCTCCCAGGAGCCGTCTCACAGGCTCAAATGTCAGTGTCTCGCCGTATTTACCAGTCTTGTGCTGTTGGGTCATTCACCCAAACTCCTTAGTTGGCTGTGTGTATGGCAATGTTGAAATGACTCTCTCGGTGTGTAGAACTTTCCCTGCCCCCTGGGTCATTTCTTCAGGAGCTTCCTCAGAGGTGGGCAAGCAGAACTCCACACAAAGCCCGCAGCAACTTTCCTAACTAGCGTGTGGTTAAATGCCGCCTTGTCGGCTCGCTGCCTTCACCACCGGAAACAAAGCAGCAGCATTGGAAGTCTACTTCAGAGCGAGTTTGGGGGCTGAGGGTGTGGCTCTTTGGGTAGAGTGTTTGAAGAGTATGCACAGAGCCCTGAGTTCGATCCCCTGCACTGCACAACCTGCAGATGTGCTGGTGCATGCTGAGCATCCCAATAACCAGGTACTGGAGTCAGAGGGATCAGGGCCATACTTGGCTACATAGAAAGTTCCAGAAGAGTTTTTTTTTTTAAAGATTTATTTATTTATACAGTATTCTGCCTGCATATATGCTTGCAGGCCAGAAGAGGGCACCAGATCTCATTACTGATGGTTGTGAGCCACCATGTGGTTGCTGGGAATTGAACTCAGGACGTTTGGAAGAGCAGGCAGTGCTCTTAACCACTGAGCCATCTCTCCAGCCCCAGAAGAGTTTTCTTACCTTTACAAATGTTTCAATTTTTGTTTTGATAGTGTCTCATTAAGTTACCCAGAGAAGTCTTTAAATCACAATCCTCCTGCCTCCACCTAACTAGGAGGCCTAGGTTCTGTTAGAGTTTTCTATATTTTTTCCCCTATTTTTTCTCACTTTTATTATGTTTGAAAGAAGTTAATTTTTAAACATTAATTTTTATACCAAATCTTTCCCCCGGATTCCTTTTTCTCTTTTTTTCTAATTCTTAGACAGTCACCTGGAGAACATTAAATTCCCGAAAGAATGCAATGAAATAGTTAAGACTGAGCTGCGTCCAACAGGACTGAATGCCAGTTCTGGGATAGCTGTCTTTTGGATATGCGACCTTCCAATTACTTAACTCTCTGAGCTTCAGTTTAAATTAGTTTATCCTAAAATGAGTATAATAATACTACTTTGTAACTATAATCAGTATTGTCATATATATCCTATCATTTTATACTTCAAATTCTTATTTCCCTCAGTGATCTAAAATTAACTTTATGGTGTGTGGCATGGGTGTCAGACAGTTATTTTTTTTTCAAAGAGCTTCATTTTGGCTTTTGACATTTCTTTCTGGAAAGTTAAACGACTCTCCAGCACACAATGGGAGAAGAACCACTTGGCTTAATCGCCTTTTGTATACCTGCTGTTTCCTGTATACTATATGGACCTGTGACTGCCTCGCCAGGCAAGCGTTATTATTCCCACAGTCCAGATATGGAAATTGGACCTAAAGAGGCTGTTGACTTGCTCAAGCTGACTATAGAGGAGGGGAGCTGGGAAGCCAGGCAGGTTGGACTCTCAATGGCTGACTACAGAAGACCAACTGCTCCAGCCTGGCAGTGCCGGGATTGAGGTCTGAGCTTTCAGGCATTTGCAGAGACCAGAAAGAAGCAAGAGACTTAGGAGAAGGGCTGTCTTTAGACTGCCCTTGGAGCAATGAACCTGTCTGAAACAGATCCCAAAAGCTGGTAATAGGGCTGAGGATGCAGCTCAGTTGGTAGAGTGCTTGCCTGGCCAGACGCAAAGCCCAGGGTTCCATTCCTAGTACCATAGGAACTGGGCGTGGTAGTGTATATTGGTTAGGAGTTCAAAGTCATCCTCAGTTATATAATTATCTCGAGACCAGTTTAAGACTATTTGAAGCCCTGTCTCCAGAACAAAAGGTAGGCACTTAGGATACAGGCTGAAGGACAGCTGAGAGAGGGGGCTGGGTCTTTGAGGCAGTCAAGTGTGAGCTCCCTTAAAGTGGGAGAACGAGACTAGCAAAGGAGTCTCCTGAAGGGCGCCAAAGCCATAAAGGAATTGAGTGAATTAAGACCAGGGAGGAAGGCGGGAGCTGGAAAGATGGCTCAGCAGCTAAGAGCACTGGCTGCACTTCCAGAGGTCCTGAGTTCAATTCCCAGCAACCATCTGTAACGGGATCTGGGGCCCTCTCCTGGCACAAAGGTGTACATGCAGAAAGAGCACGCATATACATAAAGTAAATAAATGTTTAAAAAAGAAAAAAGGTCAAGTCCAAATGGATCAAAGACCTCAACATAAAGCCAGCCACACTGAACCTTATAGAAGAGAAAGTGGGAAGTACACTTGAACGCATTGGCACAGGGAACCACTTCCTAAATAGAACCCCAGCAGCACAGACATGGAGAGAAACATTTAATAAATGGGACCTTCTGAAACTGAAAAGCTTCTGTAAAGCAAAGGACATGGTCAAGACAAAATGACAACCTACAGCATGGGAAAAGATCTTCACTAACCCCACATCAGACAGAGGTCTGATCTCCAAAATATACAAAGAGCTCAAGAAATTGGACACCAAAAGATCACATAATCCAGTAAAAAAAAATGGAGTACAGACCTAAACAGAGAACTCTCAACAGAGGAATCTAAAATGGCTGAAAGACACTTAAGGAAATGTTCAACATCCTTAGTCATCAGAGAAATGCAAATCAAAACAACTCTGAGATTCCATCTTATACCTGTAAGAATGGCCAAAATGAAAAACACTGATGACAGCTTATGCTGGAGAGGTTGTGGGGAAAAGGGAACACTTCTGCATTGCTGGTGGGAATGCAAGCTGGTACAACCCCTATGGATGTCAGTGTGGTGATTCCTCAGAAAATTAGGAAACAACCTTCTTCAATACCCAGCAATACCACTTTTGGGTATATATCCAAAGGATGCTCAATCGTGCCACAAGGACATGTGCTCAACTAGGTTCATAGCAGCTTTGTTTGTCATAGCCAGAACGTGGAAACAACCTAAATGCCTCTCGACCGAAGAATGGATAAGGAAAATGTGGTACATTTACACAATGGAGTACTACACAGCAGAAAAAAATAACAACAGCTTGAATTTTGCAGGAAAATCGATGGAACTAGAAAATATTATTTTGAGTGAGGTAACCCAGACACAGAAAGACAATTATCACATGTACTCACTCATAGGTGGTTTTTAAACATAAAGCAAAGAAAGCCAGCCTACAAACCACAATCCCAGAGAACTTAGACAACAATGTGGACACTAAGAGAGACTTACATAGATTTAATCTACATGGGAAGTAGAAAGTATAAAAAAGACAGGATCTCCTGAGTAAATTGGGAGCATGGGGACTTGGGGGAGGATAGAAGGGGAGAGGGGAGAGGCAGGGAGGGGAGCAGAGAAAAATATAGAGCTCAATAAATATCAATAAAATAAAATTAAAAAAAAAAGAAAAAAGGACTAGGGAGGCTTCATCATCTGGGGTGAGGCCTCTTTGTAATCTGTATTTCCAGGTCAGAGCAGAAGTCCTGACGACCTATGCCCTCTGCGGATTCTCCAACTTGAGCTCCATCGGCATCATGCTTGGAGGCCTGGGTGAGTCCCTGGCCTTTGAAGCAGCCAGGAGCCAGGAGGATGCATAGGGGAAGGCTGGGAAGGGTTGATGGGGACAGTGGGCAGTGTAAAGGGAGGGAGGGCATAGGTCGATGAAGGACACCCTCACCCAGTCCTCTTCCTGCTCCCCCACTTTCTTCCCTCTCAGTGTGAGTTTTGGGGCTCATCTCGGCTTCCCACTGCGCCCTCACAGCCTGGGAGAGGAAGGCCCCTCATGAATGTGGCTCAGCCCAGATGGGCACAGCTGCCTTCAAGACAGTTGGCCTGGCTTAGAGAGAGTAAAACTTGGCTTCGGAGAAGTGAAGTGATCGCCAGGGAATGGCTCGGCCTGTGTTTAGTCAACATGTCACACCCCAAACCCATCTTCCTAGCTGGGCATAGTAGCATACATCTATAATCCCAGCACCCAGGAGGCTGAAACTGGAGAATCATGACTTCAAACCCAGCCTCAGCTATATGAAACCTTGTCACAAAACAAAAAAAAAACGACAACACACATACCCCAAGGCTGGGGATGCCGCTAAGTTGCTAGAGTGCTTACTTCGCATACTGGAGACTGTTTAATGTCCAGTACCACATCAGCTGGGTTCAGTGGCTCATGCCTGAAATCTCTACACTGGGGAGGCAGAGGCTGGAAGATCAGGAGTTCAAGGCCAGTCTGGGCTGTGTGAGAGAAAGAGAAACCAACTTCTTTTCCTCCTCCTGCTACAGTGGGTGGGGTGAAGGGGACATTAGTGAAAGCTTCTTGATAGGTCAGGGGACAATGAAAGGCCACATCTGCCCTCCTGCTACTCAGCAGAGGAAGGCTGTGCCAGAGCTTCAGGAGGTGGGCAGAGGGGCGGGTGTGTGGCTTCCTTGGCCCTGAGCTCTCTAGCCCCTCTGCAGGCTCTCTGGTGCCCCAGCGGAGGAGTGACTTCTCCCAGATTGTGCTCCGGGCGCTGATCACTGGTGGCTTTGTGTCCCTGGTGAACGCCTGTGTGGCAGGTAAGTGCTGCTGGTCTAACAGGCTCAGAACCCTGCGTCCCCCTCCCCCCTTCCCCATCCCGCACCCCCCCCCCCACAGGGTTGGCTCCCGGGCCAAGTGTCCAAGCTGCTTTCCTCCACAGGGATCCTCTACGTGCCCAGGGGGCTCGAGGTGGACTGTGTATCTCTTCTGAACGAGACCCTCAGCAGCAGCAGCTTTGAGGTGTACCAGTGTTGTGGCCAGGTCTTCCAGGGGTGAGCGCCCCCGGCTGTGGGTGGTGGCTAAACTGGGGTCTCCAGTCACAGAGCCCAAGACTGAAGCATCTTTTGTGCTTTTGGCACTAGGGGACGGGGTAGGAGGAACGTTCTGGCTGCAGCAGTTGTGAGGGGCTGGGGTGGCGGGGTGGAGTGCGTGGGGCGGGGGCCGGAGCAGGGAATGTAGGTTTAAAGACCAAGGCTGCGGAGGAAAGGTGGACCAGAGATGCGGAGCGACTTTCCCAGGGCTGCACAGTCTATGAACTGCCGCAGAAGTGGCCTGGATGTCCTAGTGTGGCTTTTGCTTTCTTCTCAGCACCAGCTTGGAGTTCAGCCCAGAGGCCCTGGACAACTGCTGTCGGTTTTACAATCGCACGATGTGCACATAGCTGGACCTGAACATCTTCCTACCCTCGGGGGTCATTCAGCCCAGGAAGTGTCTGTCCTCAAGGAGGCCGTGGGACTAATCAGGACTTCCATTCTACAACAGGGCAAGGGTGCTACAGGGAATGGAGCCGTGGGCAAATGAACCCTCCCAGCCCTCCACCCCCCTGTCATCCCCCACCCCCCTCCCCCTCACATCACTGCTCCTCCATGCCTTACCTCTTCAAGTGTGAGTTCCCGATGTCTCTTCTGCTCCCGGTGCGGTGCGCTCTGTGGGCTAACATTCCGGTCCTCTCTACTCCTCTTTCCTTAGTGTCCTCATGGGCACCTGCCCCAGGCCTCCTCCCTGCTCCCTCCCAGGCGTCAGATTTCAGTTCCCAGAGCGCTTTCCAAACCCGTGTCCTGTGGGACAACATCTCAGTAGGTCTGAGGGTCCCGTGACCCACTAAGTTTGGAACACTGAGCTAAATAAAGTTAGACAGAGTTAGTTTGTTTTGGTTTTTAGATGGGGTCTCATATAGCTCATTCTGTAGGTGGGAATCCCGATCCTCCCTGTTGTCGAGTACAGGTGTGCCCATCATGCCTGACCAGTAAGAACTTGTTATTTGAACTGTCAAGAGGCCTCAGCGGGTAAAGGCATCTGCCGCTAAACTCGATGAACTGACTCTCGTAGTAAAAGAGAATGACTTCTGCATGTTGTCCTCTGACCCCTACATGTGTGCTATGGCAATGCCCTACACCCTCCCAATTAAAAATAACAATATGCAGCCGGGCAGTGGTGGCGCACACCTTTAATCCCAGCACTCAGGAGGCAGAGGCAGGTGGAGCTCTGAGTTTGAGGCCATCCTGGTTTACATAGAGAGTTTCAGGAGAGTCAAGGGTACACAGAGAAACCCTATCTTGGAAAACCAATAATAATAAACATATATAATTTTAAAACTTTATTATTTGTGTGTGTGCATGCCCACCGCACACGTGTGGAGACCAGAGAACAACCTTTGAGAGTTGGTTCTTTCCTTCCACCTTTGTATGTTATGGATTCTGAGGATCAAAGTCGAGTCTTGTCTTCAGGCTTGCATGGCATCTGTCAGCCCAAGAAGTTTCTTTGTTTTGTTCTCTTCTGCTTGTTTGTTTGTTTGTGACAGGGTCTTACTATGCAGCTATTGGTTGACCTGTATAGGCCAAGCTGGCCTCGAACTTGCTTAATTTCCCCCATCTGTCTCCTGAGTGCTGGGATTAAGGGCGGTT
This sequence comes from Ondatra zibethicus, assembly GCA_004026605.1. Lineage (NCBI taxonomy): Eukaryota > Metazoa > Chordata > Mammalia > Rodentia > Cricetidae > Ondatra > Ondatra zibethicus. The sequence continues at coordinate 46,692 of PVIU01008573.1, forward strand.
ACCACCACTCTCAGCTCCCAGAACTTTTCTTGAAGGAAGTATCTTTTTGAAGGTGTCACAGAATACAGTTGGGCAAATACCTCAGAGTCATGTTGCTTTAATTTCCCTCATTGTGGCTCTAGCAAATGTTCGCACAGAACTGGGACCAGGCATGACACTCAGTGCTTTATAGGTTTTCTTTAAGTCCTTGTGCCAATCCTGTGAGGTTGGCACTATTGTTTATCCCTAGTTGGCAAGTCAGAGCCCCAGAGAGGTTGAATAACTTGCCCAGTGAAACATACCTGGAAAGAAGGAGAGGCAGGCTTTAAGCATTAGAAAGTTCGGTCATCAGTGATGTGTTACTTCTCTGCTAGGCCACCAGTGTTGGCGGAACTCCGCTGGGTAACTAGATAGCTCCTCCTTCCCGCCTCTTTTCCTCATGCCGTGCCCTGAGCTCCATTAGGTCAGGTTTTGATATTTGTTTCCAAATATCCAAAGACCCCTGGTCTGGTTAGTCTATGCCTCCGCTGGCCTGTGGGCAAGTCTGTGGATCATTCTCCTGATTGTGTGTTAATATGGGTGGTTCTACCCCTAGGCAGGTGGTCCTGGGTTGTATTTGAAACCAAACTGAACAAGATGTGAACAAGTCAGTAGGCAGCATTCCTCTGTGGTTCCTACTTCAGCTCCGCCTCAGCTTCCCTAGGTAACGGCCTATGCTTGAGATATGTAAATCAAATAAATTCTTTCCTCCTGAGCTGGTTTTGGTCAGTTTTATCACAGCGGCGAAAGGAAACTAAAGAGATTGGTACCGGAGAGAAGAGTTTTATGGGTTTTGGAGAGGATTGTGGATGCCCTTGGGACTTTGGAAAAATTGCTGAGTGCTTAAAACTTAATGGGCTGTTCTGTGGGAACTTGAAAGACAAGAATCTTGAGAGAAATGCAGATGATGGAGACCTGGCTTATGGAGCTTCAGAGCCCCTCAAAGACTAGCAAGGCTATTTGTATGATATTTTGACTTAAGAGTCCATGGAAGTGAAACCTTTAGTTTACTGGGACAATCAATGCTGGTGGGCTGGCATGAAAAATCAGCTGTGATTAACATGAACCCAGAATCACTGAGGCAAAAATCTGGGAAGCATTTCCTCAAGATGGGCATACAGAAACAGTGGCCTGCTGGAGTGTCGAGGCTGTGCATCAAGCTGGCAGCGGACTATGGCAGTGTGAAAGACACTCGCGCATCATACTGGTTTTGAAGGCCTGAAGGGGTCATGGAGAGCAGCAAGGAGTCCCTGAGGCTTGGCACGGTGTAGAACTAGGAGGGACCATTGGTGAAGGTGCTCTCAGCTACAGTGGCAACTCCAGGACTACAGGGGTCATGGAAAGAAGTTGAGGCACAGCACCATTTGCCAGAGTCAGCACTCCTGAAGATGCCAGGAGAGAATACTGGCATAGGTGCGGCCTCAGTTGCAGTGAAGACCCCAGCATATGGGAGATGCCAGGACTGTGGGATGACTACCCAGGACGGCAGTAGGGACGGAGTGGAGCTGGCCGGAGTCTATGAGACTAGCTGTACATGTTAGAAATGGTGGAGCTGGGAATGTGGGACTGCCCAAACCCTTTGGAGCCCAGAAGATCACGAGTGAGTCCCAAATGTCAGAGATTGAGCTTGGCAAACTGTTGAGTTTGATATGGTTGTAATTGTGCCCTGGTTCTTCCTTTTGGAACAAGAAAGTATATAATTTATTTTGGATTTTATAGGAATCTGCAGTTAAGAGACTTAGAATATTTAAATTAATTTATTTTTATTGCATATATGTGTAAAATGTATGTTTGTGGGCACACATATTTACTACAGTGTGTGTGTGTGTCAGCGCACGCGCACCCACCAACAAACAACCTTGTTCAGTCTGTTTTCTCCTTTTACCTTTATGTGTGTTCCAGGGATTGAACCCAGGTCATCAGACTTACATGCCAAGATCTTTACCCATGGAGCCATTTTACTGGCTCTGACTTTGGTTGTGTTTAAAATAATTTATTTTTATCTTATGTGTATGAGTGTTTGTGTGCATATATTATGTGTACTATGAATGTGGTGCCTTCAGAGGTCAGAAGAGGGTGTCAGATCCTCTGGAACTGGAGTTAGAGACAGCTGTGGATGCTGGGAACCTGGGTCCTCTATAAGAACAGCAAGTACTTTTAACCTCTGAGCCATCTCTCCAGCCCCACTTTGAGTATTTTAAAGAGATATTGAACTTTTAAGTGATAGATTTTTTTTTAAAGACTGTGGAACTTAGGAGAGGGAGGGAGGGTGAGCTGTGGTTGATATGTAAAATGAATAAAAAATCAGAAAAAGAATGTGGGACTTTTAAAAGTTGGACCACATTTTTTTTTAAATTTTGATCTTAGTATTAGCATGAGATCTTGGAAACAAAAAACCTTAAAGGTTATGGTTTAATAGTGATATATTTCTGTGTCAGGTTGACCAGGGGTCATTTGTGTTAATTGGTCTTTGTCAACTTGATGAGAACCTCAGCCGAGGAGTTGTCATCATCAGATTAGTCTGTGGGAATGTCTTTTGGGAATTTTCTTGATTGCTAATTGATATGGAAGGGCCAAGCCCACTGTGGGCAGCACCAGTCCTAGGCAGGCAGTCTTGGGTTGTATAAAAATACAAGATGAACAAGCAAATAAGCACAATTTCTCCATGGCCTTTGCTACAGTTCCTGCCTTGGGTTCTGGACTATGTTTGGAGCATGTAAACCATGCAAACTCTTTCTTCCCCAGTTTGGTTTTGGCAGTGTCTTCCCACAGCAGGGAGAGCAGACTAGGATGCCTGCCTTTGCTTCTGGAGTTTGTCTCTGGTGCACACTCCCCTGTCCCTCCTTCCCAGGTTCCTATCTCAATACTCATTTTCCCCAGTAGCTTTGGCTTCAGGGACCTTCAAGCACCTGTTTCTTCACCTCTACCTGCTACTTCCAACCTCCTTCCCAGTACAGACTGTACTTGCCTGAGGCAGAGGGGACTTAGAGCCCTGTGTGGCAGTTACTGGCTCTACCACAATGATCTGGGTCCTGTTGTCTCGGCCATGTATTTCTGTTCCAAGGGCACCTTCCTTACCCTGTAGGCCCCATAGCAGACCTGAGTCCCAGTTCTCTGGACCCTTAGCTATGCGGCGTAGAAGCTTGGCTTGACTCCTGTACGCCATGGCTATGGTCCTGGCCTTTCCCACTGCAGCCCTCCACTTAACTCCTAAACCCTCCTCCCATGGCCCTTGAGCTATTAGCAGGACGCTGCAGAAGTTGTGTGCACAGCTGTCTTCCAAGGTCAAACCTCCACCCCTTTCTCACCTCTCTGTTGGGTCTAACTGTCCTTGTCCTGATGTTCTGGGATCCCGACTTACTCACTACATGGCCAGAGATGTTCCTGCACAGTGTCTTTGGTTTTCTCCCAAAGTAACGAGCATTGTGCTGGACTTAGGTTTATGGAAATGGATAACAATTCACTGAGAGTCCTTTGCGGAGACAGTACTGCTGAGCTGATCTGGGCTTGGGCACAGGATTCAGGGCTTCGTGGTCACAGAGCAGTGGACTTTTGTCATCTCTTAGCTCCGACCATTCTCGTCACCTGCACTCACAGAAGCTAGGTGTCCCTTAAGGATGGGGCCACACATATGTATGGCTAAGAGGAGTCATGGTTGTTGGCACCCACTGTCCATGCTTCACTGAATTCTAGACAAAAGCTTCTAGGCTGAATATGATGGTCTGTGCCTATGATACCAGCTTCTGGGAGCGGGAAGCAAAAAGATCAGGAATTCGGGTATATAATAAGTTAAATGCCAGCCTAGGCTACAGAAGTTCCTATCTCAAAAAACCAGAACAACAACAAAACCAAAAGAAAAACAGATAACATCTTTTAAGCCAGGTTGGTACAGGTGCCTCCGCCTGTCCCTCCAACAGCCGGGACGGGCATCGATCTCAACTCTTCTCTCACCCTTCTAGAAGGCTCACTGCTACAAGAGCTCACCACCAAGTACTTCAAGGTTCCGTTTCAGGAAAAAAAAATGTTTTGCCTCAGTGCAAAAATAAGAATAAAACAACAACTAAAACTTGCCACCAAGGATGTGGGATTTTAGCAAAGAATCTAGAAATTACAGGCAATATAGAAAGGGGCCTTCCTACAAAAGATGGGGTCCACATAGGTGATCTGTCTGTACCACGCCAATGAATTGTGTGTCCTATAGATATGTTGACATTGTAACCTCTGAGGTGACATTAGGAGATGGGGCCTTAGGAGGTGATAAAGTCATCAGGGTGGAACCCTCATGAAAGAGACTCCCCGGTGTTGTGAGATTAGGGTCAGAAGTTACCATTCTGTGAGCCAGAATGGGGTCCTCATGAGAGTTCTGCAGTGCTGGCACCTTCCGGTCTCAAAACCTGTGCGAAATAAATTCCTGTTGTGTATAAGCCATCCTGGTCATAGTATTTGTAATGGAGACTGATGTAAGACAGAGGAGCCCCACCCTCATGATCTCATCTGAACCTAATGACCATCGACAAGCCCAACCTCCAAATCCATCGCATTGGGAGCCAGGGCTTCATCAGAAGAGCTAATGGGATAGAACCCTGTCCACAGCGCCTGTTATGCACCCGAATCTGAGCTTATAGGAACAGCAGTGGCCCAGACCCTACAGGAAGCCTTAGAGAGGAGGGAGTTGCCTCCATCTCCCTCCCAAGTGCTGGGTTTACAGATGTATGCCTCTATGCCTTGAGCCAATGCCACGCTTTTTGTTGTTGATTTGAGACAAGGGTTCTCTGTGTAGCTCTGGCCATCCTGAAGACCCGCCTGCCTCTGCCTCCCAAGTCTTGGGATTGAGGCGTGCACCGCCACCCCCGCTACCACCCAGCTCACACTCTAATTTTGTTTTTACTTAATTTTATGTGGATGGTGTCTGAATGTACATCTGTGCTCCATTTGAGTGCCTGGTGTCTGCAGGGTCCAGAAGAGGGCATTGGATCTCCTAGAACTGGAGTTACAGATGATAGTGAGCCACCAGGTGGGTGCTGGGACTAAAAACCCTGTTCTTCTGGAAGACCAGCCAGTGCTCTTAACCACTAAGATATCTCTCCAGCCCCTGGTACACTTATTTTTTTTTAGACTGTTTCTATATTACAAAGAGAAAATAATGTCAAATGGGTTGTTAGAATTCATTTATATCAAGGGCTATCTATTTTGTTGTTGTTGTTGTTATTGTTGTTTTCAAGACGGGGTTTCTCTGTGTAACAGCCCTGGCTGGGCTGGAATTTGCTCTGTAGACCAGGCTGGCCTTGAACTCACAGAGATCCGCCTGCCTCTGCCTACTGAGTGCTGGGATTAAAGGTGTGTGCCAAAAGGTGTGTGCCACCACCACCCGGCAAGGGTTATCTATTTAAAGATACAATGTGCTGCAATATTTGGATTGTCTACAAGATAATAACAATATTTATATATTAATAAATTTTGTCTGAAACCCAATCTAACAAATCAAAACCCATTATTATATCAAATATGTAACTGTGATTGCATGTTTCCCATAAGCATGTAGATTCTGTGTTCTGTAGTTGGTATAGTAATGGTCAATATATTTATTATTTTAAATTAATTCCTGTGGCATAAGAACAGACAGGAGGACCAATGGAACCAAATGGAAGACCTGGATATCAATCCACACATCTTTGAACACCTGATCTTTGATAAAGAAGCAAAAAAATATCAAATGGAAAAAAGAAAGCATATTCAACAAGTGGTGCTGGCATAACTGGATATCAACATGTAGAAAAATGAAAATAGACCCATATCTATCACCATGCACAAAATTCAAGTCCAAATGGATCAAAGACCTCAACATAAAGCCAGCTACACTGAACCTTATAGAAGAGAAAGTGGGAAGTACACTTGAACGCGTTGGCACAGGGAACCACTTCCTAAATAGAACCCCAGCAGCACAGACACTGAGAGAAACAATGAATAAATGGGACCTCCTGAAACTGAAAAGCTTCTGTAAAGCAAAGGACATGGTCAACAAGACAAAACGACAGCCTACAGAATGGGAAAAGATCTTCACTAATCCCACATCAGACAGAGGTCTGATCTCCAAATATACAAGGAACTCAAGAAATTGGACACCAAAAGATCACATAATCCAATAAAAAAAATGGAGTACAGACCTAAACAGAGAACTCTCAACAGAGGAATCTAAAATGGCTGAAAGACACTTAAGGAAATGTCCAACATCCTTAGTCATCAGAGAAATGCAAATCAAAACAACTCTGAGATTCCATCTTATACCTGTAAGACTGGCCAAAATCAAAAATACTGATGACAACTTATGATGGAGAGGTTGTGGGGAAAAGGGAACACTTCTGCATTGCTGGTGGGAATGCAAGCTGGTACAACCCCTTTGGATGTCAGTGTGGTGATTCCTCAGAAAATTAGGAAACAACCTTCCTCAAGACCCAGTAATACCACTTTTGGGTATATATCCAAAGGATGCTCAATCATGCCACAAGGACATGTGCTCAACTAGGTTCATAGCAGCTTTGTTTGTCATAGCCAGAACGTGGAAACAACCTAAATGCCCCTTGACCGAAGAATGGATAAGGAAAATGTGGTACATTTACACAATGGAGTACTACACAGCAGAAAAAAAATAACAACAGCTTGAATTTTGTAGGAAAATCGATGGAGCTAGAAAACATATTTTGAGTGAGGTAATCCAGACACAAAAAGACAATTATCACATGTACTCACTCATAGGCAGTTTTTAAACATAAAGCAAAGAAAGCCAGCCTACAAACCACAATCCCAGAGAACTTAGACAATAATGCGGACACTAAGAGAGACTTACATAGATCTAATCTACATAGGAAGTAAAAAGTATAAAAAGACAAGATCTCCTGAGTAAATTGGGAGCATGGGGACCTTGGGGGAGGATAGAAGGGGCAGGGGAGAGGCAGGGAGGGAAGCAGAGAAAAATGTAGAGCTCAATAAATATCAATAAAAAAATTATCTGTCAGTCAAAAAAAATTAATTCCTGGTGGGCTGGTCTGGTAATCAACTCCTTTTAGCCCCACAACCATATGAATGAATGGTTTGCCTTGGCGATCTTAGCCAAAACTACATTGGCAGGCCTTTGTGGATGCCAAGCTCCTGCCCCCTTTTGCTTTCCCCTGCATGGAACAGAGCAGTAGCAACACAAGCTTAGCGTGGGCAAGAACCTTCCCAGGCAGACAGGTCAGTGGCCCTTTATCAAGCTGATTGAAGCAGCTGGAGTGGCCAGAGAAGGTCTGTCTTGCTTTTAAGGTGGAACAGGACCTGCAACGGGGGTGGGGGTGTGGTAGGAAAAACACACTCGCGGAGGCAGGGGGGGGGGTCATAGGCAAAAGCTTGGCATAGTAAAGCTGGGAGGGTAGCCCGTTGCTGGGTCCCAGCCTCTCCATCATGTGTAGAGAACAAGGGGGCGTATTAGGGAGGTGACAGCCTGGAATACCAACATCTGTGTGAAGCCTATCTGTCCTGGTGTGCGCATCGCTTCCTGCAGTATGCCTTCTTCACCCTTGGTCCCCAGGACGCTTCTAAGAAGACAATAGGACCAATGACGAGAAAATGGTAACAAAGGCAGACGAGGACACTTGTCCTTCAGAGCTTGTCGGGGACTGGTTCAAGGATCTCATGTAGATGTCCAAATTACAGATGCGCAAGCCCCTTGTATAAAATGTTGCTATGTGGGAAGCATGCTTGTAATCCCCATACCTAGCAAGTTTGGGGTCAGCCTAGGTGACATGTGACACTACTTCAAAAGCAACAATAAAACTAAATTAAGTAAAATAAAATGCTGTTAATTTGTGCACTGCCTGAATTTATCCTACTCTAGGTCCTCTACAGTCAGAACACAATAGGTGCGTGTAGACAGATGTGATCCCATGTTGTGAGGGACTTACGGCAGAATGCGCATGCGCAGGGCGCACGCTGTACTCCCGCTCCTTGCAGTTTTGTTTTCTAGAACATTTTCAATCTACAGTTGATGGAACCCATGGGTACAGAAATCAGAGATGCAGAGGGTGAGCTATATATGACTCAATTATGTTTCATTTTATCGTGTGTGTGTGTGTGTGTGTGTGTGTGTGTGTGAGAGAGAGAGAGAGAGAGAGAGAGAGAGAGAGAGAGAGAGAGAGAGAGAGAGATTGCCTGCCTCTGCCTTCTGAGTGCTGGGATTAAAGGTGTAAAGGTGTGCACCACCACTGCCCAACTAACCTCAATTTTTTTTTTTTTGGAAAAAAAAATCCTCAGTTCTTTATTGTTGGAGTTAATAAAGTTACTCTTTAAATTGCTATGAAATTGCCTGCATGTTCCTCCCAATTTCTGTAACTACGTTATTGCAGATGTGAACCAACTAGTCCATGGCTTACGTTTCAGTTTTTAAAATATTAATTTATGTGGGTGTATGCGTGCACTATAGCATGCATATGGAGGTCAGAGGACCACTTGTGGGGGTCAGTTATCCTTTTCTGCCATGTGGATTCAAGAGAGCCAGCTCAGGTTGTCAGGCTTGGTGGCAAGTACCCTCACCCATGCAGCCAGCTCCCCAGCCTCATGACTTGTGTTTTGCTTTGTCCTTAGAGTATTTTTAGTTAGTTAAAACTAACAGAGATTTATGTGCTCAGAGGTTAGGCCCGCATTTGAAATTCTTTCAGGAGAACTGGGTCAAGGCAGATTGTGTGTGTGTGTGTTTGTGGTGTGTGATTTTTTTATTTTGACATAGGGTTTTATGTATTCTTTGCTGGCCTCAAGCCTGCTCTAGCTAAAGATGGAGCTGAACTTCTATCCTCCTGCCTCCACCTCCTGAGTGATGAGATTGTAAGTGTGGACCAGCAGAGCCAATTTCTGTGGTTCCAGGGATCCCTGGCTCTGTGACTGTGGGGCACTCCTGCTAACTGAGCTACATTTCCTTGCATGTGAGAAAACTGAGCAGAATTTCAAAGACAATGGAAGATGTCTGAATAATTTATACAAACAGGTCTCTTGGGGGACAGTAGCTTGACTTTAAGCGTGGGTGACACTTAGAGATGTGGTTCCAAAGAGCACAGCATGGAGATGGAGGAAGTAAGAAAGGAAGTTTGCAGGAGAGAGGCCTCCTAGGTATGGTGAACACCAGCAGGGAGGGGGCCTGGCGGCACGCTCTGGGAGCAGGGCTGAGAATGGCCCTTCTCCTCTGTGGTCTCGCTCCCTCAACCTAGAACCTCAGTCTAAACACAGGGAAAACATTGAACAAACTCAAACCATGACATACTCTACAAAGTATTTAACCACGATGCCACAGAATTGTCAGAGCCTTCGCCCACAAGGAAAACCTGCCCAGTGGAACCTAAGGAGACAGGGTGACTAAGTGTGATATTGTAGTGGTTAAATTATGTTCTTCCCCCACCCCACCGCCAGAGCTCAAGCCTTAATCCCCAGCATCTGTGAGCACATTCTTGTTTGGAAGCAGAGTGCTATAGTTTGGAGCTAGAGTACCCCCAAAAGGTGATGTGTTGGAGGCTTGGCCCCCAGCCTGGGAGATGGTGAGGATGGGCCTAGTGGGAAGAAGGTAGTTCATTGGGGAGAAGAGATCAGAACCCTACTTCCTTTCTATTTCTCTTTCTTTGCTTCCTGATCACCTTGCATTGACCTAAACAACAGAGCCAAATGACCACAGACCAAAACCTCTGCAGCCATGATCCAAAGGAGGCCTTGTTCCTAGTAAGTGAGTTATCCCAGACAGTGCTGTCATGGTGACAGGAAGCTGACTAAGGAACGCATAGGTCCTGCAGATGCAAATTAGGGATCCAGGATGAGAGCGCCCTGGATTTTGGTATGACAGGGAATGGCAGGTAGAAGAAGAAGGACAGGGACATCTAAGACTCTCAGACCCAGAGACGCACACAGAAGAAAGTCATATGAAAACTGAGGGAGATTGAAGTCCTGCTCCTACAAACTGGGAAGGATGGGAGCCAGCAGGAGCTGTGACGAGCAGGGAAGGAGCCTCCCTTCCCTGTGGAGTTTAGTTGGGCCTGACAGACACAATTGCCCACATCTGCGCTCCAGACCCCTGAGAATAAACCTCTGTTGGAAGCCAACAACTCAGTTAAGGCAGCCTCAGGAAACTGATACGAACATCTTGGGAAGAAAAAGGACCTCAGTGTGGGGGTCCCTGCGACCAGCATAGCAGTGATCAATGGGAGGTTCGACTAAGTAGCCAGTGTTGGTTCAAACTTCGGGAGTCTGACTCTGAGAAGTTTATTTTAGGCATATTTAAGCACAGCACATTTTGGTGAAAGATTTCCTGGTGATAATTAACTCAATCCCATGTGCACAATAAAGTTTAATATGTAGCCAGGTAGTGGTAGCACACACCTTTAATCCCAGTGCTCGAGAGGCAGAGGCAGGTGGATCTCTGGGAGTTTGAAGCCAACCTGGTCTACAGAGTGAGTACCGGGACAGCCAGGGCTGTGCAGAGAAACCCTGTCTCAACAAACCAAAAACCAAACCAAAACAAAAAACAAACAGAAAAAGCTTAAGATGTGACTACATTGAAACTCTTTGTAAAATACAGGTGATACTTTCCATAAGATGGGTTCTATAAACTGACGAGCTCACAGCAAGCGTCTACGGAAGGAGATAGTGCAAAGGTCACCACGCTATTGGTGGCCTCTGTTTTGGGGCAGATAACAGCTTATGCATCCCTCCCTTTGAAAGGACAACCCTGTATGTTTATCACTTCTGCTTCCTCTAGTGCCTGTCTATGAGCACAAGGACCTGAACATCTGGGAAATAATGAAGTCCAAATCAAATATGTGTTCCATGTATCAAACTCAGGTCCTTAGGTATGGTGGCTGGTGTTTAGACCTGCTGAGCCATCTTGCTGGCCTCTGTTTTATACTCTTGAGAAAATCTCACTGTATAGTCCAGACTGGCTTCAAACTCAATCCTTTTGTCTTGGCTTCCTGAGTGCTGGGTTTGCAGCTGTGCGTCACCCCGCCCAGCTCCTAAAAGTCTATTAAAAAAAGAGTCGTGGAGAGGAACCCCGGTGTGGACAACTTGTAATTTAGCCTGGAGTATCTCTGCCCCTGACAGTGATACTCTGGGTCAGCGTCAGGGTCTTTCTGTCCTTCTTCCCAGAGCCCTGCACCTCTGCTTCCCCTCACTGACTCTGCCTTCAGCTGAATATGAGTGAGATCTGACCTCTTTCCAACCGTGTGGCAAACATCATCAACATGAAATTACCCACGAGTCACAACTAGTGAACCTCAAGTTTTTAGACAGGACCTTAAGCATCATTTTGAGGGTGACTACACCCCCTCCCCTGCCTCCCAGTATTTCTGAGAAATTTTACACTCATGACATGGATGGTGTCTGTCACCACATTTTGTTTTTGGTTTTGTTTTGTACGCTAATGGTAAGACTCCACTCCTAGGAGTGATTCACTGATTGAGCAGGACTGAACGCCTGACCCAGGAAGAGCCAAGTCCATATTTTTGCCAATGGCCTTTCATATTCGTGAAAAAGAATATGAATTATAAAACCCAGAGGCAGAGAGCTGGGAGCTGAGTCACCACCACGGGGCTGTCTGTGAGCTGAGCTCACCCCATCTCCTGCATGGGGCTGTCTGTGAGTTGAGCTCAGCCCCCGTCCTTTCCTGCAGTTCACTTGCTCAGCTTTGCTTTTGCGGGTGATGAGAGCCGAATTGTTGCTTAGGTTTTGTTTTTGAGACAAATTCTCCCTCTATCCAGCCTAGAAGGCCAAAGTCTCTACAGAAATTCCCTTTAACCTGGGTAAATGGGAGACTTTGTAATGGGAAGGGAATTGCTTAGAGCATTTGCTTGATTAGTCTTCCCTCCTGCTGCTGGAGCCACGTGGCTATTTAGTCTGTCCTTGAATCCCATCAAAGGCAAGCCCCTCTGGGCGCAGCCCGTACCATACTGGAGAACTCTAGGGTTTTGATCTCATATCAAGAAATGCTCTGTTTTGATCTGTCTTGCTGTTCTGGTTTGCTGAAGAGGGAGCTTCATCTCCTGGCTGTAACTTTCTTCTTTTTATCTAGTTCCCAAAGTAAAATTTTGTTCGTTAATCTGATACTTCTTATTTTATTGTATTTTTTTTCTTTTTGATGTTTTGAGGCAGGGTCTCCTTATGGCCTGATACTTACTGGGTAGAGCAAGCTGGCCTCAAAGTCACGGAGGGCCCCCTGTCTCAGCCTCCTGAGCACTTGGATTCTGGGCCTCTAGCACCACACATGGCTCTTATAGACATTATAGGAATAGTCTAGTTTTTCCTCCCACATGATAATTCTTCAACAATTTTTTGTACAATTTTTTCATTTAAATTTTTAAAATTTCCTGTTACTTATCTGTGTGTGAGGGTGTGTGTAAGGGCACATGTGGAGGCCAGAAGACAACTTGCAGGAGACGGTCGTCTCCTTCCACCACGTGGATCCCAGGGATAAGTCAAGTCATCAGGCTTGGCAGCAGGCAGAGCTTAGCCATCTCATCGATGGGGCCTTTCCAACCATTTAAAGAGGGTGACCATCCAGGTTTCCCTTCTCTGAGGAAGGGATCTTTAGTTCTTTAAATTCTTCCTTGAGCGACACATGGACAATGTGATTTTAGCTCTCCTGCGCCCCGATGCAGGCAGCCTATGAGTCACAAGCACATGAAGATGAAGCTAGGGAATAGCGTGGTAAAGATGGCCTCATGGGTGTAACCAAGATGATGTAATGGGCCTAAAGACTGGATACAGCCTTAGCAGGGTTCTTAAAAAAGTAGGCTTCTTAGGAAGGGCACATGTTGAGAGGCTGAGATAGCTTCTGAAGTTCTCAACCCTGAGGGGCTTGCATGTTGAAGGTGAAACTCAGGAAGGACTATCACTGTGGGATAAAGTTCCGGCTGAGCCTATACGGGGGCTGGAGATGCGATGCTGCAGGGATGGAGTGGATGGAACCTTATATATCAGGGTGTTCTGCTGGCTTGGCTGCCATTCAAGACCATAACCAATCTCTAATTTACCTGGTAGTTACTTTAAGCTCTCAGAGGTGACTGTCACTTTGTACAGGTTCTGATGATGACGTGGAACAGTTTTAATCTTGGTTCTGTGTATGTATGTATGTGTGTCTGTGCATGGATATGGGAACGCGAAGGCATGTACCTGCAAAGGCCAGAAGAGGGCATTGAGTCCACTGGCGCTAGAGCTACGGGCACTTTGAGTCACCTGATCTGGTTTCTGGGTATTGAACTTAAGTCCCCTGCAAGAGCAGTGAATGAGCTGCTAAGCCACCCCTCCCCCAGCCCCCAAGAGAGACTCTAGGCCTGGAGAAAGAGGAGAGACCAGCATAGGGAGGTCCTTACTCCACGCTTGAGAATACCGCTTTCGGAAAGGACATTGGAAGGGAAACCAGATGTTGAGCAGAATCTTGCCCTGCTCTGCCAGGGCAACACATCTGGATGAGGAAGGAAAGGCGGCAGTGACAGGAGAAATCAGCGTGGCTGCAAGCGAATATCAAGGGCCTTGCTCATTAGCTAAGAATTTTAATTAGCGTACGTGCACCACGTTGTAAGTATGGAGTTCAGAGACCAGTTTACGAGTGTCCATTTTCTCCTTCCGCCATGGGAGCCCAGGGATAGAGCTCATATTGTCAGACCTGGCAGAAAGCACACCCCACTCCTATCCCCCTGCCCCCCCCCACACATCTCACTGGCACCACAATCTGTCTAAGGACAATGACCAACTCTAGTAAAGATAGTGAGTGGGTAGCCACTCACTATCCCCTGTCCCCTGTTCCCCTTTGGTAACAGAAGAGTTCACGGTCACTGCCCTGGTTGGTTGGTTTTTTTGTTATTGTCTGTTTCTGGTTTTTTTTTTTTTTTTTTTTTTTTTTTTTTTTTTTTTTTTTTTTTTTTTTTTTTTTGTCAATTCGACAAGCCAGTGTTATCTGGGAAGATGAACATCAGCAGAGAAAATGCCTCCATCAGACTATCCTGGAGGCAAGTCTTTGGGGACTTTTCTTAATTAGTGATTGATGTGGAAGGATGCAACCCACTGTGACACTGTGAGCTGTGCTATCTCTGGGCTGGTAGTCCTGGGTGGTATAAGAAAGCAGGCTGAGCAAACCATGCGGAGCAAGCCAATCAGCAGGATCCTTCCACGGCCGCTGTTTCATTTCCTGCCTCTAATTTTGTTTTGTTTTTCAATCACAGCCACAGAAACTCTAACTATAACAGTCACTTAGGATATAGATGACGTTTCCCAACCTCCTTGTAGCTAGGTGATCAGACAGCTCGGGTCTGGCCAACAGCGTGAGCAGAAGGCAACCAGACTGACTGTGTGTCATGCTGTTAGAGGGAAGGTGAACAGTTTTCCTGAACGGATGTGAGAGCTAATCTTCATTGGTAACTTGCACAGTCTTGGAATCACCCAGCAGATGCGCCTCTG
>PVIU01008573.1:61269-82348 GCA_004026605.1 Ondatra zibethicus
GTCTATGAGCATGTTTGCATGTGTCTATGAGCATGTGTGCAGAGTGTCTATGAGCATGTGTGCAGAGTGTCTATGAGCATGTGTGCAGAGTGTCTATGAGCATGTTTGCATGTGTCTATGAGCATGTTTGCATGTGTCTATGAGCATGTGTGCAGAGTGTCTATGAGCATGTTTGCAGAGTGTCTATGAGCATGTGTGCATGTGTCTATGAGCATGTGTGCAGAGAGGTCCAGTGTGGGGGAGAGCCCCTGAATGTGAACCGCACCGTCTGGGGTCCTGAACCGAACAGAAAGGGGAGAGGGAACTGAGCAGGATTTCCTGCTCTCCGCTTCCCAGTCTGCCCAGATGCTGAGAACTCCTACTGCTTATTGCCGCCATGAGCGCTTCCATGATCTTTGCTGCCATGACGGACTGCATTTAGTCGAACTGTGAGCTAAATCAAATCTTTCTTTTCATCCTGCAGGTTGCAACAACCAAAATAATAATGAGATGGGTCAGAGAGTAAATAGTTCAGTTTTCATTGTCTCTGGTGCAGATACCCATTATAGTTTGAAAGCACCTTCGTACCATAAGTACCTACACAAATGAGAGTATAAATTTTTAAATTTATTTTAATAAATTAACTAATAATTTAAATAAAATTTTAAAAATAAAACTGTGCTTGCAAAATTAGATTCTGGGCTGAGGAGATGGCATAGGTGGTAAAGTTCTTGTAGTGCAAGCACAAGGACATAGGTTTTAATCCCCAGAACCCATGTAAGAAGTTGGGCATGATGGCATGCGCCTATTGAGGGAATCATGGAGACAGGAGGATATCTGGGGCTGCTGGTCCTGCCATCCAAACCAAACTGGATGGTTTCAGGTTTAGTGAGAGACCCTGTCTCAAAGGAACACGATGGAGATGTAACTGAAGAAGACACTTGATGCTGACCTCTGGCCTTCAGATGAATATGCACACATATCTACCCATACCCCCTTCAGGAAACATGAAAGTAAGCCCTACGTTTTGACCTCCGCCTTAGAAGATGGGCTCATTCTTTTTTTTTTGTTTTTGTTTTTTTGTAGCCAAACCTGTAGACAGGTTTGGAGCCTGTCCTGGAGCTAGCTCTTATAGACCAGGCTGGCCTCGAACTCACAGAGATACACCTGCCTCTGCCTCCCGAGTGCTGGGATTAAAGGCGTGAGCCACCACCATGCCTGACTGAAGATGGGGCTCATTTTCCATGTTCCTGTTAGAATGCAGTGGGAAGGTGAGCCATTGTGAACAACGAGGGTGAAGAAAACAGGCTTGGGATGGACGCAGGCTCAAGTCAGAACGAGCCAAGTCCCGGATGTGAGGCTGCCACAAGAATGTGCTCCTGTGCTTTTCTTCATTACTCCACACAATCCCTGAGAGAAATAACCTACAGAGGGGAAGGACTTGTTTCGGAACAAGGTTTCAGAGGCTTCTGTCTGAGGTGGCTTGGTCCGATGGTCATGGGCTTGTGCTGAGGCAGAGAATACACTAAAGAAAGCATGGTGGAAAAAAAAAGAAAAGAAAAAAGAAAGCATGGTGGGCAAAGTTGCTCACCTTGTGGCAAGGAACACAAAGACAGGAAGCCATCAGGGATAAGGTGAACCCTTCAAAGGCTCACCCCTTGTTTCCTTAAAGGTGACCCACTTACTCCAATCAGATCCTGATGTGGGATTTCCCTCTGTTATGTTGAGAACACCATTGGTTAATAAAGAAGCTGTTTTGGACCTGTGATAGGGTAGAGCAGAACTAGATGGGGAAAACTAAACTGAATGCTGGGAGAAAGGAGGCAGAGTCAGGAGAAGCCATGTAGCCCTGCTGGAGACAGACACCAGAACTTTAGTTAGTAAGTCACAGCCACATGGTGATACACAGATTAATAGAAATAGGTTAAATTAATATGTAAGAGTTAACCAATAAGAAGCTAGAGCTAATGGGCCAAGCAGTGATTTAATTAATACAGTTTCTGTGTGATTATTTTGGGGCTGAGCTTCTGAGCAGCTGGGAAAACAAACTAATGGCCTCCTTACTACAAGATCTTACCTCCTAGTATCCACCACCTTCCAATAATGACACTGGATTGGAATCCATCAATGGACTGATTAATTGATGAGGGTAGAGGCCTCAGGATTCAATTACATCTTAATGATTGGCTCTATCTAAAGGGACCAAAGCGTCAACGCTTGAGCCTTTGGAGGGAGGCTTCCCATGCAAACCATAATAGATTATTCAGACCAACAGTCTAGACCAGCAGTGCTCAACTCCTTTGGGAGGTCAAAGGACCCTTTCATAGGGGTTACATATCAGATATCTTGCAAACTAGATATTTACACTATGATTCATAACAGTCACAAATTACAGTTATGAAGTATCAATGAAATAATTTTACGGTTGTGGGTCACCACAACATGAGGAACTGTATTAAAGGGTTGCAGCATTAGGAAGGTTGAGAACCACTGGTCTAGACTAACAGGCTGTCTAGACTAAGAGTCGTTTAGACTAACAGGCTGTCTAGACAAAGAGTTCGTTTAGACTAACAGGCTGTCTAGAGTAACAGATTGTCTAGACTTCATGTGAGAAGAATACATGACTGACTTGTTATTTGGAATCTCTGCTATGTGGACCCTGCCAGTGAACAAGAAGGACAAGGCAGGGGATGACAATGAGCACAATAAACAAAGGGAGAAGAAAATATTATTAACTAGTGTTGTTCGTTTTCAGTTTTTTACTCTTTAGTCTTTGGGGGCCCACCACCCAGCTCCCAATAAATATTCTTTCTTATAAATGCTTGGCTTATTTCTAACCAGTGTTTCTTAACTTAAATTATCCCATCTATCTTTTGCCTCTGGGCATTTACCTTTCTCTTTTTCCATATACCTATCTTTATTTCCTACTTCTTGGCTTGCTGTGTAGCTGGGTGGCTGCCACCGGTGCCCTCCTCTCCTTTTCTCACTCCTTAATCTTCTCCTCCCAGATTTCTCCTCCTATTTATTCTCTCTGCCTGCCAGCCCTGCCTATCCTTTTTCCTGCCTTGCCATTGGCCGTTCAGTTCTTTTTTAGACCAATCAGGTGCTTTAGACAGGCAAAGTAGCACTGCTTCACAGAGTTAAACAAATGAAACATAAAAGAATGCAACACATCTTAGCATCATTAAACAAATGTCCCACAGCATAAATAAATGTAACGTCTTCAACTAATATTCTGCAACAACCCAGTACCCATCTCCCAGGCATCGCTGGTGTCATGGTAACCTGGGGCTATGTGATTAATGGAGGTCCTATAAAGGACCACACCTTCTAGCAAAGTCCAAATGGGGAATAAACTCTCCACCGGCCACAGAGACTTGACGAAGGACAGAATCCTTATCCACACAGGAGGGGATGTGGGGAGAGAGCCAGATGGCACATCGAGGCAGCTTTAAGCCTCAGACTCACTGGAGCAAGAAGCAAGAAAAGGCAGGTCTACTGTGTGGAATCTGTTAGCAGTGACAGCTGTGGCAAGCAAGGTCACTAGCAACTGGCCACAAACTAGAATTACCTGAGCAGTAAGCCTCACCTGAGGAATTATCCTGATTGCCTCCAATTGGAGGTGGGGAAGACCCACCTCCAATGTGGGTGGCACCTTCTGGTAGCGGCCCTAATAAAACAGCCTTTCACTTGGTTTTCCGGAGCCTGATTGGGACTGCTGAGCAAGCCCGTCAGCAGCGTTCCTCTGTGGTCTCTCTCCAGGTTCCCGGCCTGACTTCCCTCAAAGATGAACTGTGAATTGGAAGTCTAAGATGAAATAAACTCTTTCCTCCCCAAGTTGCTTTTGGTTAGAAGAGTTAATCAGAGCAAGAGAGAAGCTAACCAGGCACGGGTTAGCTTCTCTCAAAATATCTGTCATCTCCTGGTGGGGATCAGCAAGATGTCACCGGGAGGAGAGACTCAGTTCCCTCAAGAAGCCTTCCCACCTGCCAACCCTTGCAAATTACGTTCAGAGCCATGAGAACAACAAAGAGAAAGCTCCCCGAGAACTGTTTGGAATGGGGTTCAAATCCCCACACAGTCCCTCTGTCGTCTGACTCCACACAAACACTTTCGTATCTTTGCAAGGTAGGACTCCTCATTTCTCCTTTGTGCACAAGACAGGTGCTGTCCACAGATCAGGGCTGCTCCTTGCCGCACCCAAAGCTGCAGACTCCAGGAAATACCTGGCGTGCAATGACTCTGCCTGGGCAACCGACTGGGCGTGGTAGAGGTCCCCAGGTGAGAGAGCTTCCCTCAGACTGCTCCGGCTACTCAGCTCCAGCTGACACCAAGATGGTTTCCCCTGCCCAGTTCCTTTCCCTTTCCTGGAAAGACAGAAGTGCTTTAGGAGTGGAAACCGGAGTGGAAGGAAGTTCATGCCTGCAACCCCAGCACTCAGGAGGCTGAGTCCCCAGGCCAGTTTGGACTATTTATTGTGCGGGCTATGGTGTGTAAAACTGTCTAAAAACAAGGGGAGGGTTTCCACCTCTGGGGCCTGAATCTGAGTTTGAAGTGAGGACTCTCTTTGTGGAGGAAGGAATCCATTCGTGGTGGCTGTCCTTAACTTCCTCATTTGCACTGTAAGTTTGGTTTTTATTTCTTGAGACATCTGTCTTACTAAGATCCTGTTGTACTTTTAGAGAAAGCACTTGTTTATATTCTCACCCAGCTTTGTTTTGTTTTGTTTGTTTGTTTTTCAAGACAGGGCTTCTCTGAGTACTGCTCTGGCTGTCCTGGAACTTGCTTTGTAGGTAGACCAGGCTGGCCTCGAACTCAGAGATCCGCCTGCCTCTGCTTCCCAAGTGCTGGGATTAAAGGTGTGCGCCACCACCGCCTGCCTCTGGCTCTCATCCAATTTTTGTTCCTTTTTTTTTGTCAGTGGGCTCAATTGTAGAAGAAACACCCCATATCAAAGCATGCTACCTCCAAGGGAGCTGTTCTTGGGCAATGTCTAGAAGGCAGAGAGCACTCATCAGCTATGTTTGCGCCTAGAATTTGCCTTCATTTCCGCAGCAGCTGCTCTGAGCCAGAGTGTGGCCCTACGGTACGAACAGAGGTGAGGGTCTGTGACGGCGGGTGTGGAAGAGGCTGGCGAACAGTTTACCTTTCCGCTAAAGCAGGAATGAGTTGCAGAAGTTTGGGGCGGTAGCTTTGGCCATGTTAGAGGGTGTCACTAGTTACGATGGGGTCACAGGTCCAAGGTCTTCCTTCCTAGAAGAGCAGGCTGTGCCCTGCCCTGTCACTCCAGGTCAAAGAGAACAGCAGCCGTCAAGCCATGCCTTTCCCGGTGAGATACTAGTTTACAAAGCAAGTTTGCTTCATTCCGAGGGCAAGAGGTAAGGTGCAAGGACTTTGCATGTGGATTTTGTAATTAAACAGCCCTCATTTCTTGAGCACAGCCACAAGGCCCAGACCAGTAACTTAGTTATGCAAATAAAAATTGCTGAGTTAAATTAAAGAGACATGTACCGTATCAAATGCGTGAGAGCTTAGAGTCCATCCTAGCACTGCAAGACAAACAAAACTCTTGCTTGTAGCTAGCGGGTGGCGGCTGTAAGCCTGCACTCGGGAGGCAGAGGCAGGCGGATCTCTGTGAGTTCGAGGTCAGTCTGGTCTACAGAGTGAGTTCCAAGACAGTCCAGGCTACACAAAGAGACCCTATCTCGAAAAACAAAAGCAAAACAAAAAAATGTTTGCTTGCAGAAAGCAATCCTCCAGTCTCAGTCTTTGTGGCCATCCCCTCCACTACTCTTTTGTTTAATTACCTTCATGCTGGGTACCTTCTTCAAATGTACAGTGACATTTTGGTTTTGTAGATATGCAATAATGAGTCCCTGGGGGTTGTTGGAGTGCTCGGGGTGCAGCGTTGAGAGGGGTGAGGCTCAGTGGCTTAGTCACTAGTGAATCTCCCTGTCGGGGTAATTGGGCTGGGACTATTCCTTTCACCAGAGAGGAGGGGTCCCCCTGATGACAACACCTATAGGTGTCTTTTATAGGGTTCTTTTGTTTCTTCAGCAGAAGAGTCTCCCACTTGTGGTGGATACTTAGGGAGGAGAGATTTCTGACTCTTTAAAATGTATTACGGGCTGGAGAGATAGTTCAGAGGTTAAGAGCACTGACTGTTCTTCCAGAGGTCCTGAGTTCAATTCCCAGCAACCATATGATGGCTCACAGCCATCTGTAATAAGATCTGGTGCCCTCTTCTGGCCTGCAGGGACACATGCAAGTAGAATGCTGTATACATAATTAATAAATAAATCTTTTAAAAAGTAAATAAAAATAAGGGCTGGAGAGATGGCTCAGTGGTTAAGAGCACTGGCTGCTCTTCCAGAAGTCCTGAGTTCAATTTCCAGCAACCACATGGTGGCTCACAACCATCTGTAATGAGATCTGGTGCCCTCTTCTGAGGCAGAATGTTGTATACATAATAAATAAATAAATCTTAATAAATAAATAAATAAATAAAGGAACACAGATAAAAAAAATAAATAAAAATAAAATGTATTACATTTTTGTGTGTGTGTATGTGCACGTGCGTTAGCATACACACTCACACACTAGTGCGGCACAGGTACACACACAAATGGCAGAGGACAACTTTAGGGATTGGTTTCTTCCTTCTACCATGTGGACCCTAGGGACTGAACTTGGCAGCAAGCACCTTTACGTTTTGAGTCATCTTGCCAGCCCCAAGCATTGATTCTTAGTCCCTTGCATATGAAACAGAAACAATCCTCCAAGAGCCCTCTGTCTCCTTACTGTAGCTGATTCCCTTTAGGTCTGCTGCCTAGCTATCACCCCGGCTCTTGAAATGCATGGAAAATTAGGATTTATTGGCCAGCAGGGTTCGTCACCTCTCCCTTGAGCCCTCTCAAGAATGCACAGTCCTCGCCGGGCCGGGCGTGGCATTGGTGGCACACGCCTTTAATCCCAGCACTCGGGAGGCAGAGGCAGGCGGATCTCTGTGAGTTCGAGACCAGCCTGGTCTACAAGAGCTAGTTCCAGGACAGCCTCCAAAGCCACAGAGAATCCCTGTCTCAAAAAACCAAAACAAACACAAATAAAGAATGCACAGTCCTCTCCACCAAGGCCAGGCATCCCTGCTTTCACCTCTACAGGAAAGACAATGCAGTTTCCTGTTGAGACAGGAAGACAGAGCCAGGCAGTTACCTGGCATTGGGGGTGCTCTCAACTGAGCTGTTTCTAGCATTCCTTGGGCAGTAAGCAGCAACAGTTACCTCCATTTTGGAGCTGCGGCATGCGGCTTTCTCAGCTCTGCCTCCTCCCCGCTCCTCCCATCGCTCAGAGTGTTACCACATCTAACCTACACCATCAACTCTTCTTCTCTTGGCCTTTACTGGTTTATGAATCTTTGCCTTTAATCTTTTTTTTTTTAAAGCGGGGTTTTGAGAGACAATAATTAGGCTAAATGTATATGTTTGATTCGCTGTTAAACTGGCAGGCCCAGAATCTCCCTTGTAGGAATAGAAGAGGGGGGGGGGAGAGGATGTGGTTCAGAGCCAGGCAGAGCCAGGTTGTATGAACTGATGGACTGACCACTTCATGGTGTGGTTAAGGGAAGGTTTTTATTGTAGATATGACAGAGAGAACATCCAGAGGCATCTAAAAGAGTCCAGAGCAGAGAAAGAAAGTAGATTGGGCATGGCCAGCAAACTAGACCTGGCCATGAGAGAAACAGGAACAGAGCAGAGAGAGACACAGAGAGAGAAAATAGCCAATATAGTGGGGTTATAGGGGGAATGGGTTGTGGGATTCTTGGATGGCACTCTGACACTCCAAGAC
The DNA here is from genome assembly GCA_004026605.1 of Ondatra zibethicus. Classification (NCBI taxonomy): domain Eukaryota; kingdom Metazoa; phylum Chordata; class Mammalia; order Rodentia; family Cricetidae; genus Ondatra; species Ondatra zibethicus. The sequence continues at coordinate 69,094 of PVIU01008573.1, forward strand.
TGTCAATAAAGTTAAACCTTGAATCAGAGGGCAGAGTCAACATTTAGCGGGCCATAATTAACCATAGAGCTTTTGGCCTACCCAGATTAGACTAGAGAGACACAGGAAGGAATAGGGAGGGGCTTAGAAAGATTTGAAGACCTTTTCCGTCTGGGAAGATGGAGAAGCAGGGTCAACTGATTGTATCTCTGTTGCTCTGTGGATCTGTCAGGTTTATACCCCAGTATCTGAGGTTTATTTAATAATAGAACAATAAAAGTAATCCCTCATTGAGTCGCTGGGGGAGGGAAGCCCATGAGCAGGAGGGAGTTTAGGGTAGGGGAGGAGATGAGAAGAACCAGGCCAGTACTTTGCTTTAGTTGCTAATAGGCACCACCACAGCCGTTTATCCCTCCACCTTTAGAATTTGGGGAAATGGAGTTTCTTTGGGACCTGACAGAGGTGAGCTTCAGTCTTACTTGCTTCTATATATCATTGGATAAGAACATAAACTCTGAGCCTCACCTCTAGATTGGGGAGACTACTACCTTCAAAGGTGCTGCCCCACGGGCTCTGGTAAAGCAGGAGGATTTGTTCAGCTTAATCAGTGCAAGGCCAAGTTCTGCATCATCAACCGAATCTGCTTCAAAGACCCGCATGACTCAGAAAGACGCTGCTCTCCTTCTGAATCCTACGACAAAGGTAATGTGTCCAACACTGTCACAGCCACCCTGGCTGGCTCAGGTTGTTCGTGAGATTGCATGGCTTTGACAGTGAAAGTTGACCACAGTCTGCTACTCTGGGAAGACGCCTGGGATGAGAAAGTCCCAAGGCCACCAGGTGAGGTTGCCAGGTGAGAGCGCCAGGAAGTGTGTGGGACAGACTGCAGAACCTGTGACAGCGCGAGACACTTCCTTCGTCCCATGGCAGAGGCAAGATGACTTATGGAGACACTAACTCGTTCTCAAATGCTTCCTAATTCCTCTTCCCCCCAGCTCTTGCCAGCAGAGTCAATCCCTAGGTATTTCCTTTCCTTGCTTATTTACTATGGCCAGAACCCAGAAACCACAATTGGTGAATCTTTCTGACTTTAGTAATAACCCTGATTCTATGTTCTATGAGGTGTCCCTGAGGGAGAAAGATGAAAGTGTGGTCTTTGAGAGCAGCAAGAGGGAGTGAGATTTTGCCACCCGAGAGGGAAGGATAGAGGGTGACTCCAGCCGGAAATGAAAGGAAAAGCTTCCGGGCCCCGGCTTCTAGGCAGTGTTTGAAAGAAAAGTCTGTGGGGTCCACCTTCAGAGGTTGGACTTCAGCAAGGAGTTTGTGTTCTCCTCTGGAATTCCCACAGCTCTAGGAGGACTCCAGATCAGCAGAACCACGTCCTTCTCGAGGGTGACCAACTTGTTCCACTTTGCCTGGGGCTTTGTTGGTTTTAGCACAGAAAGGCCTGAAGACTGGGAAGTTGTTCATTCCTGGGCAAATCAGCTGACTTGGTCACATTCATCCCTTCTGGCTAAACTGGGCATGTGCTAGACACTATCTTGGCTCTGTGAAGTGGAAGCCTCATGTTACAGTCTCTGTGGGTATGGTACACTAGTATACATGAGTATAGTTCATTCTGATTGTTTCTATACAGAACTCCAATTACATTGCTTATCTATATAAAACTAAGCCTGTGGAAGCTTCTGTCATTCAGAGTGTCTACCACAAGTTGCTGTCATGGTTCCTGGTTCACACAGAAGTGTCATTAAATCCTGCCCAGGTTGGGTGCTGGGGTTCTTGGATGCTCTGATGCTGGGATACTGGGTGCTGGGGTGCTGGAGTGCTTGGATGATGGGGTGCTGGGGTACTAGGATACTGGGGTGTTTGAATGCTGGGGTATTTGAATGCTGGGGTGTTGGTATGCTTGAATGCCCTGGTGCTGGGGTGCTGGGATGTTCAGGTACTGGGATGTTGGGGTGCTGTATACTTGGGTGCTGGGTTGCTTGAGTGCTGGGATTTGCTTTGTTGTGTTTCCATTTGGGCATGTTTGGGGAGAAGGTGTTAGTCAGTCTTGAAATTATAACATTTTTTACAGTGTTACCTCGGGGGACTGCACTCCAGAGCATCTTGGGGCTGACATTATGGTTTGGTTTCTGCCAAAGGCTTAGCTGTTATGTTGAACACTGGACAGAATCTTTGCTGAAATGTAATTTCAAAGTTCTTGGCTCTTGGGCTGGAGAGATGGTTCATAGGTTAAGAGCTGACTGTTCTTACAGAGGTCCAGAGTTCAGTTCCCAGCAACTACATGGTAGCTCACCATCTATAATGAGATCTGATGCCAGGACTATATACATACATACATACCATACATATATACATACATACATACATACATACATACATACATACATACATACATACATACATAGATCTTTAAAAAACAAGTTCCTGGCTCTTAAAGGGATGGCAAGGGCTCTAACATTTCCTTTCCAGCAACTCAGCTACTTCCTAATTGTTTATGTTTGAACTACACACAAAGCACTCAGACAAATGGCAAAATGATGGACACAAAGTCCAGAAAGAAAGAGGAAGTTAAATCTTAGAAACAGTTGCATAAGCCTAACTCCCTAAGAGACCTGGTACCAGACAGCATCACTGGCAGCAGTCGGGTATAGGTCTTGCTGCTATGGGAACTTCTCTCCGAGCCACTCCAGTGGGGAATCTACAAGACCCAGGGGTGTTACATCATGCCCCAAGGGGCTGTTCTTTCTAACAAAGCATCACTGTTCCTGGAAATACTGGCCCCAGGTGCACCTGGGAAACTCAAGAGCTCTTGAGATTATGGATGAGTGTGTATGGGGGTAGGGAGGAGAAGGCTGCCAGATCTGGGAATGAGTACGTGAGTCAGAGGTCTGTGCTGAAGGAAGACTGAGGTTGAGTGAGTCTGCCTGGGAGGCAGCACTTCCTATTGGCCCTGATGTCATGTGGCTAGAAGGTCCAAATAGCTCATACTTGAGGAACAAATAGGGGCAGAGGTACCCAGAGCAACTAGCATAGACCAAGAGGAAGTTCTCTCTCTCTCTCTCCTCTCTCTCTGCCTCTCCTTCCTCCCTCTTTCCCTCTAGTTTCCTCTCTACCTCTATGTCCACTTCCCTCTCCTCTCCCTCTCTCCCCTCCCTCTATCTCTGGACAGGGTCTCATGTATCCCAGCCCTCAAGCTCATTATGTAGCCAAGGATGTCTTTGAACTCACGATTCTCCTGATTCCACCTTCTAAGTGCTGGCCACTATCTAGTGCCGGGAATCTGAGTTACAGTCCTAGCTTAATAAGGGGATTTCTGAAGTACATAGAGGTACTAGCTTAGCTGTCCCTCCCACCCCAGTCTCTAAAGAGAAAGCTCCGTTTATCCATCCCTGCACTTCTTGATCAGGTCTTGGTTTCCTCGTCTGCAGCATGGAGTACCCACTAATAACCAATAAAGCCTCCTTAAGGAGGTTTTGAAGGCAGGATGCAAAAACTCAGCTCGCGGCCCAGCCAGGTGTGGTGAAGAGTCTCTCACAAAGCGTCAGGGGAGCTGTCAGCAGGCCTACCAGCCTCAGGGGCCTCCATTGCAAACCTTGGTTCACTGCAAATCTTGGTAGGAAGCTTCAGTTTCTATGCGGTGGCTGTGTGGGAGAGGGAGCGGACGGGGTGAAAGCCACAGGTCTTCTGTGCCCTACTCATCACGGCCATGGTAGCTGCTGAACATCTGGTGCAGATGTTAAGAATTCTCAGAAGTCCTCTGTGCAGCAACACATGGAGCCCTTGGTATCCTGATACTTCCTTCTGGAAAGTTCCTTCTCTTACTAAAGTAGCTAGATATGGGTTCTGTTTGACATAGACACAAAGCCCCTAACAGATCAGTGGTGGAATCCCAGACTGTCTGCCTTCTTAAGAGACAAGGGAAAGGGGCCTCCTAGCCTGAACCTTGCAAACAGGACCCTGTCTTTTAGGGTTCAAGAGCACTGTGAGGAAAAGGAGTATGTTTATATGTAGTGATATTTCATTTGTATTATAATAAATAAAGCTTACCTGAAGATCAGAATGCAAAACAGCCACACTAGTCAGCCATCGAGGCCAGGTGGTGGTGGTGCACACCTTTAATCCCAGCACTAGAGAGGAATATAAGGTGGGATAAAACAGGGACTCGCTTTTTTTCCCCCATTCTGAAGATTTTATAGAGGTAAGAGCTCTCTAGTGACTTAGCTGCTTTGCTATTCTGATCTTCAGGTTTAACCCCAATATCTGTCTCTGGGTTTTTATTATTAGTGCTACAATTGGTGCCCAAGGTTTGGGGTGAGAATTCATGAGAAAGCCATTTGTCTGTGACTTTTTAGCCACCAGCACAGGCCAGAGCTGTATGTGGGGCTCCAGCCTCTCCTGGCAGGGCTTTCTTTTCTTTTTTCCCCAAGCCTCTGAGTGAGTTTGGGATTTTCCTGTTGTAGCCTCTCTGAAACAGTCTCCAGCTGCCACCCAGACTCCAGAAGCACCTGGGCTCCAAACACTACAGGATTCACCCACTCTAGACAGGCTGGTTCTGCCTTTAGACAGCCCCCACCACCATTTTCTTTTTGTTTGTTTTTTTCGAGACAGGGTTTCTATGTAGCTTTGGGGCCTGTCCTAGAACTAGCTCTTATAGACCAGGCTGGCCTCGGACTCACAGAGATCCGCCTGCCTCTGCCTCCCGAGTGCTGGGATTAAAGGCATGCGCCACCACCGCCCAGATCCCCTGTGCATTTTTAAGACAGCTCTCTCTTTGTCTCTCTCTCTCTCCCCACCATGGGTTGCTCTCTCCCCACCATGGGTTGCTGGTTCTCACTGAACCCCCTTCTCAGGCTGCTGCCTTGAAATCCAGTCAGGCCTTTACTGTTCTATGCAGCAGCAATTGGCCTCACATCTTCATCATCATTGTAGGTAGATTTGGTAAGACAATTGGGGATTTTTAAAGGGAGGAATTAGTTAAGAGAGTTTTTTTTCCCCACGTTAAAAAAATGGGAGAAACCATTATAATGGAGGAATTTGGGTCACTGTATGATAATATGCTAGACAGTTTGAAAATGAAATGATTAAATGAGAGGATATCTAATTTAGATGGGATTTATGTAATGTCAATTGTAAACATTATCAGTTTTATCATTTTTGTCTTATCATTAAAAAAGCTGGTTAATCTGAGTACTTAAGATACAGGCCTTAGAAAAACCTAATAAAACAGATCACAGAGATATTCAAATCCAGACAGAGGAATTTAATGGAGAGCCAATTTCAGTGTTGCATTGTAAGAATAGAGAGGAACAGCCTAAGATTTTCAGACAACCAACCTTAATATATCCAGTAACCTTACAGGAATTGCCAAATGGCAGAGGCTCTGTTACAGTTAACTGGACTCCTGTGCCAATATTAGATTTAAGGAGATTCAAGGAAGCAATAGTCTCATATGGCATGCATTCACCTTTGTGAAGCAAATGTTAAACTTGTGGTCAGTTTATAATAGAATTATCCCTAAAAATTGGATAGAGTTGGTTAAAGGTGTTTTAGAGCTTGGTCCACAATTACAATGGAGTACCTGGTTCAGAGAAGAGTATTGGACAATGGAGTAAAGCCAGAGGTATGAAAATCTCCCAAGATCAAGTTCTTGGAGAAGGAAATTAGGCTACTGTAGAAAGGCAATCTCTATATGATAGTCACATTCTGGCTTTATGCTTTGAATGTGTGGGACAGAATTGGAAAAATAGGAAAGAAAATTGAGTCATTTACTAATGTTATACAGGGCCTTTATAAAGAAAGCCTTTACAGATTTCTTACAAAGATTGACTTCAGCAGTAAATAGATTGATACCAAATTTAGAATCTAGACAAATAATAATTGAAACTCTGACTTTTGAAAATGCCAGTTCTCTATGCAAAAGGATAATTAGGCCACTAAAGGCAAGGTCAGCACCTTTGGAGGAATGGATTCAAAATACAATTAATATTGAATCTCATGACCGTGATGATGCATGGATAGGAGAGGTGATTTCCAGAGGTTTGAGAAAAAAAATTAAAATGTCAAATGTTATAATTGTGGCAAACAAAGTCACCTTAAAAGGGATCATAGACAGGGCATTCCTAGAAACAATGTTTTTTTCTGAGACTAATCTATTGAGACTATCCCCCCCTTCTGGATTATGCAGAAGGTGTGGCAAAGGCAGGTGTTGGACTAATGAATATAGGTCAATGAGGAATATTCAAGGCAATTCTTTGCCAGCAGGAACATCCATGAGAGGCCTCTCACAGGCCCCTATGCCAAATTTGGTTTAGTCATTTCCTGCCATTGCAGAGTTACTCCTTCCCAGAGCAATTAAAGAACCTAATGCCTATTGTAAGAAACCATACTACTCTGGGTAATAGAACAGCTATAAACGAGAGAACAACAATTTCAGGAGAAACCATAAAGTGAGTATTTTGGCAAGGTTCTATAAATGAATGAAGACCAAATTAAAAATACAAATAAATGACATTGTCATTGAAGGGCTAGTAGACACAGATGTGGATGTAACAATAATTTTATCAGAATCTTGGCATCCAAATTGGCCTCTTCAGGACATAAATGTTCAGTTTTTAGGGATCAGAACTTTATCTCAGAGTTTAAAGCAGAGTTCATGATGAGTTGAATGTATAGGGTCAGAAGGACAGAGAGGAATTCTGAAATCATATGTGGCTAACACAGCAATTGGGGATGTGATTTGTTCCAGCAATGGAATACTCAAATCAACATTTCCACAGTCTTAGAAACAAACCATAAACTAATGTATGTTTCAGGGAAAAATATTAGAAGGTTTTATAAAGAACTGTCACCAACCATTCAGGTTGTACAAAAACAGGGCACAACAGCTGCTGATATTTCAAAAGCACCGATAGCCCTACCTTTAAAATGGTTGACAGACAAACCTATGTGGGTTGTGCAATGGCCTTTTACAATAGGGAAACTGCAGGCTTTAGGACAGCTGGTATAATTACCAATTCACAATATGCAAAAAGAATTGTTATGCATATTGAAACCACTGAATTTATACCAGATGATATGGAATTGACTTCTTATTTATTCAATCAGGAATAGGAATCATCCCATATACATAACACACACCTGGGTCTGCCAGGTCCTCTAGCACAAGGTAATGCAGAAATTGATCAATTATTGATTGGAAATGTGCTGAAGGCCTCAGAATTTCACCAAAAAATCATGTCAATAGCAAAGATTTAAAGAAAAACTTTTCCATTACTTGGTAACAAGCCAAGGAAATTATAAGAAAATGTCCTACTTGTTCTTTATACAACCAAACACCATTACTTGCAGGAAGTACTCAAAGGGTATTCAAAGGAATAAAATCTGGCAGATGGATGTGTTCCATCTGTAGAATTTGGAAAACTAAAATATGTACACCATACCATTGATCCCTATTCAGGTTTTCAATGGGCAACTGCTTTGAGTTTGGAAAAGGCTCATTCAGTAATCATATATTTGCTAGAAATTATGGCCATCATGGGTATACCTGTACAAATAAAGACAGACAATGCTCCAGGATATGTCTCTAAGAAAATGAAAGTTTTTTTCTTATTATAATACAAAGCGCTGGGTGGTGGCGGCGCATGCCTTTAATCCCAGCACTCGGGAGGCAGAGGCAGGCTGATCTCTGTGAGTTCGAGACCAGCCTGGTCTACGAGAGCTAGTTCCAGGACAGGCTCCAAAGCCACAGAGAAACCCTGTCTCAAAAAACCAAAAAAAAAAAAATAATAATATAAAGCATATTACAGGTATACCATATAATCCTACAGGCCAGGCAGTTATAGAAATATCAGACAGAACTCTAAACTATATGTTAAATAAACAGAAAGAAATGATAAATATACCCAGAAATCAATTATATAATGCATTATTAACTTTGAATTTTAAATGCTAATGGGAAAGAAACAACAGCTGTGGAGAAACATGGAAAACTATAGAATTAAATCAACCAATATACTTTAAAGATATACTGACCTCAGAATGGAAACCAGGATATGTGTTATGTTGGGGAAGAGGGTTTGCTTTTGCTTCCATGGGAGAAGAAAAGCTACAGATACCATCAAAATTGATAAAGACTCAATTTGAACAAGAGACACCTCTTAGTTAGAAGAGACGATAGTTCTTTAAACAGCATGGGCACTTAAACTAACCTATAAAACTAACAAATATTTTTCATTTGATCAGATGTAACTTGCTAAAAGAGAATCTTCCCAAAATTAGGGTTGGGGAAGGGTCTTGTTTCTGTGTTTTTAGGAGAATAAAGGTATCCAGCTAAGGAATCTGAAGACCACTGGACAAATGAGATGTCTGAAGAAAAATGACAAATTATCCAGAAAAAAAAGTCTCAAGAGAAAGAGTAATTAGCCTACTGGTATATCACATTTCCAACAGGATAAAATTTGATAAACCTTCCCAAATGTTTGTTTCTGTTATTCTCTACAGACATATAAGGCAAATGGTCTTTTTGTACTCCCAGTCCAATGAAAGATTAAATCTGGCTCTGGAGTTGGAGCATGGCTCTCTCCTTCTCTAAACCCAAGCATACTTGTTAAAGTGAAATCCAAAATCTTTGTCTCATGTCAAAAGAGACACCTGATATAGGACAGAAGAAAAACAAATATTTAAAATCTAATTTATTGTCACTAATCTCACAATCCTTTGGTTTTATATTGACTCTTTAACAGTTTTTCTTAAGGTATAAATGTTATAAGATATATATATATGTATATACGTCTTGACTTTTTGTCATGACATTAATGGTCATATAGAGTACTAACTAATTCTAGAAAAAGGTTTCATCTACTTCCCTGTACGTGATTTCGGGTTTGAGTCTCTAACAGTTTTCTGCAGTGAACCATGTGCACACCTAACAGCAATCTTTGAAGTCTGCAAAAGGAGGATGGGGCCCCACAATGACGATTCTTCCAGGACTATGATAACACCACTAAACTGAAAAACACCACCTAAAGATCAGCTTTGGACTACAAACTGCTCAGAACAATTTTGAGGTGGCTAGTTGAAATGACCCAGTCTAACAGCCAGGACTCAAGCCCTGCACTCTCCCATTACACAGAACCTGGGCAATAAATGATATACCTCTCCCAGGACTTGACAACCCAAATTGATACCGTCACCCCAGACGGCAGGAAGTAAATTTAAGAATATGATGCACACATTCCCAAAAGGTGGGGTGGGTGGTTTTGGTCGTTCAGTGGGTTATGGATATTTGTCATTGTTTAGGGGGGTTGGTTACAAAGTTGTTATTGGTTGCAGTCAGGAGGAAAGCTGAACAAAGGAGATTAAATACAGAGTACTTGTTTTGAAAAGAAAAAAGGGGGATATAGATAGGATAGGATAAATGGGTAGATTGTTGAATCTACTCTAAAAAGAAAAAAGGGAGGATATAGATAAGATTAAAAGGTAGATTATTGAATCTACTTTTAAAAAGCAACTACTAATTTTAAATGTTTTATATTGGATTGGATTTTTGTATATTGTATATAAATTTTGTATATTGATACAAATTTGAGATTAATTTTGTTAGAACATACTGTACATATGTTTCTACTCTTGTTCAAGGTATTGTACCTATCCAATTTATTCAACAATGTAATGCAAATTTCTAGTCCTTGAAAATTATTATTACCAACTGCTTAGGATAATAACGAAATGCAGGTTAACAGTTAATCACCTATTATAATTGAACATATAGTCACATTAGGTATGTTTTTGAGGTCAAACAAAGATATATTTTAGATAGACAGGTTATCTTCAAACAGTTCAGAGATTTATAGACTATGGCATTTAAGATATTTTAATAACATAGGTTCTTCTTTTTTATGACCATGAGATATGTCTGCTCCTGGCAGCACCAATCTGCTTAAGGGAAGATAATGGGCAAAAAGAAACTCCACATGGAGTTTACTTTCTTTGTGGCAAAAGTAAGTCACTGGGCAAGAAAATGCTCTTGCCCCAACTGCTGACAGAACGCTGTTGAGACAAAAGAAAATGACTGCCATTGTCAAGACAAGGCGGGATAGCCTTTCAGAATATCCTGCTTCACAGAAAAGTCTGTCGAATATAGCCCTGTAGGCTGAAGATGGTTGCCCCAACATTGCGGAGGAGCTTTGGGTGACTGTCCAGGCAGCCAGCTGTTTCTGTAATTCCTCACAATTTTTAGAAGTCACTTGCTTATACTTCCTGCTTACTCAGTTAATATTATTTCCTTCTTGGGTTTCTGAGGGAGTTGAAGTCATAGTTTTCTTTGTTTACCAGATGCAGAAAGCAAGTTATAATAGAAAGTAAATTAGGTACAAGACTTTGGACTCACCAAGATAGGATAGATATGGAATATTTTCTCTGAATTTGTCAAATGCAAATGGACTAGACATTGTTGATATATTTATTGCCTGTATGTATTGTATATAGTTATTGTACTTATTGCATATAGTTTTTCTTATATTAGTTATAGCCTTTTTTATTTTAGACAAAAAAGGGGAAATGTAGTGTTATTTCATTTGTATTTTAATAAATAAAGCTTGCCTGAAGATCAGAATGCAAACAGCCACACTAGTCATCCATACAGGTCAGGCGGTTGTGGCACACACCTTTAATCCCAGCAGCCACACTAGTTAGCATAGAGGCTGGGCAGTGGTGGTGCATGCCTTTAATCCCAGCACTAGAGAGGAATATAAGGTGGGATAAGACAGAGACTTGCTTTTTTTTTTTTTTTTTTCTCCAGTCTGAAGATTTCATAGAGGTAAGAGCTCTCTAGCAGCTTGACTGCTTTGCTTTTCTGATCTTCAGGTTGAAGATATGTCTCTGGGCTTTTGTTACTCATGCTACATTTATACATGCCTTTACATATGTAAACAGTCATAATTAGAAAGCGCTTAACTCATGATATGACTGACACCTCTGCCTGCCACTGGGCTGGCTCTGTGGCTGGGCCTCAGCACAGGCTCACGGGCCTTTTCAGGCCTCTCCCTTATGAGACTCCCTGCTTAACTCGGAGGTTGGGCAAATTCCTCCCTGACCCTGCTGCTGCTGCTGCTTGAACGGCTAGCCACAAAGAAACTCTACAAGGTTGGGAGTGTGAGCCAGAAGAATGTTGAAGGTACACAAAGTCTGGTCTCCTACCAAAAGTTAGGGCAGAAAAATCAGGATTCACGGGGCCTCCGTTGCCTGCGTGTGGGCACTGGCAACTGTCCACATTTCCAAATGGAGAGACGCCTTTTGAACTCATCCCCTTCTGATCTTCCACATCAGCTGCAGCTGGGGCACAGTTGCTGGGTGGCCGAGAGTGGCTGGCAGTACCGTGGCTGGCCAGCATGGTAATTATGTGCTGGGAAGGCTGTGCCCTGCCCCCTTTCCGAACTGGGTCCCAAGAGCACACACAGAAAGGACCAGGATGGAAAATGATGGAGGATTGCGTTCGGTTCATTGTTTGCTTGCCTGAAGCTCAGAGAAGCAGTAGATGGATGAGAAAACGAAACGTTGTTTAGAAATAAAGTCTGTTTAGCAATTCTCTCCAGCATTGTGTCCGAGGGGCTCAGGCAAAGGCTGGAGCGAGTGCTGCCGAGGGGAGGTTCTGGCTGCACCATCCTCTCCTCTTGCTGAGCCTCATTTTCCGTCTTGAGAAAAGAGAACACATTGAATCACAAGGTGACACATGTGAGGAAGATACAGGAATCTGTCTGGTGGCTTTAGAAGTCAAGTAGAACATTTCTGGGGACAGGTAACAGCCCCAACTACAATTAGTTTGAACCACAAGCGCATATTTTACCACACAGCAAGGCGTTCAGAGGCTGGGCAGCTTTACAGTTGGTCGATTTCGCAGCTCTGTGATTACCTATGGGGCAGGATGACACAGGTTTATCCAAGCTTTCCACTTGGCCTTCCTCAGGTGTGGGCAGACCCCTATCGTGGGGGCCAGATTTCTGAAATAGCTCCAGGTTGCTGAGAAAATGGTTCCCTCCCTTTCTCCCTCCCTCCCTTCCTCCCTATAAGAAAAGATACTCTCAGCAACCCCTCCTCACACCACCTCACCCAGGCAAACTCACATCTCCATGATCGGAACTGTGGCACATGCACATGGCTAAGCCAATCTCATGGGAACAGGAGTGGTGGGGCTTAGCTGAGAGCAATCCACCCTTCACTGCCACAACCCGCTTCCTCTTACACACCAGACTGAGGTTGAGAGTCCTTTCTCAGAGCCACATCCCACAGATTTGGTGGCAGCTGCTAATGCGCTTCTGCCTTTCAGACAAGCAGTTTCGCCACAATTTGTTGCTTTCGGTCTCGCTGATCCCCAGCCTGGAACTAAACATTTGATTTTCTGTGAAGACTTTTCCTTTCACGACCACCCTAGCTAGCCTGTGCAAGCTCAGCTCATTAGTGAGGGGAGGCAATTGCTCGGCGGGAAAGGTCTCTTCAAGAGCAGAGTGGTTTCCTTCATGCCTCATTCACTGCCAGTTGGTCCATCAGAACTCACTCTGACAGATGATGGTAATGATGCCCTTGGTTGATAATGAACCTATATTACCAGTGGCCAGCAAGAAAAGGAATCCCACAGGAGAGATTTCAAGCAGAGTAATTTAAAGAAAGGAATTGGTCCCAAAAGTGTTGGAAGGTCAGGAGGAAAGAGCATGGAAAGATGTCACCCAATGATCAGGAAGCTGTCTGTCCCTGGAGCCTACACACCTAACTGCTGAGCTGTTGGCAGTATGCCCATCACCAGAATTCTCACCTTATACTACCCCTGCTCTCCTGCTGAGCTGGAGCATCTTAGTCGACCTGTGAAAGAGAGATGATGGGTGATGTTCGGATCTCAGGGCAGGGCTATGAGGGCTCAAGACGACCGCCACTAAAAAGAACTTTAGCAAGTGTCTAGCAGCTTAGGAGGGGTTCAAAAAACAGAATTAGGGTTAGATTCACCATCACCACCACATCATCACCATTACCACCCTCATCATCACCAACCCGCCACCATCACCCCACCAGTATCACACCAATCACCATCACCACCAACTTCACCATATCATCACCATCGTCATCGCCATCACAACCACTGTCACCCTACACCCCAGCAGCAGGAGCAACACAGCATCATCGTCACCATGGTCACCACTGAAATCACCATCACTCCCATCAGCAGTCCTCCCAATGTCACCGCTTCTGCAACAAGTCCCCAGTCCCTTTGCACCAGGGCAGA
>PVIU01008574.1:0-82237 GCA_004026605.1 Ondatra zibethicus
AAAAAAAAATCAAACACCAAAATTAACCAGACCCAAAGTCTGTACAACTTCACAAATTTCTGTGCAGTTAGAATAGGTATTACAGAGGTGATCCGAGGCTAATTTTTATTCTAGTTCAAATTTTGTCTTGGCATTTGTTTTGTTTTGGTGGTGAGTAAATGTATAAAATATATCTAATAATGAAAGGATAAAATTTAATGTGAAGCTCCAATACCTCTGTTCTGAATGCCCAGAAACACATTTAGTAATTGTATAATTTTGCTAAGCATTGGTATCACAATACATAGTAACCAAAGACACCTGTCAGCACATTAGAACCTGTTCCTAATGAGTATTCACTTTAACTTCTAGCAAATTCTGAGGACAGAAACAATCCATAAACCTGTACCCAAAAGTATCCCAGTTATTCACAGGCTGATAAGGGAGGATAGAATTAACAGTAGGCAACAAAGAAAGCAACTGTAATAAAATACAACAAATGTTTTATTTCTGTAGAAAAAATCAACTATAATATGCCTTGCTCAAAAGAATGGGGATGTAAAATCCCTCTTGCTGATAGCAATTGCAGCATGCTAATATTGTACACTCCCTAAGCAACTGTAGCATGCTAGCACTGCGTACTATCTAAGCAACTGCAGCATGCTAACACTACACACTCCCTAAGTAACTGCAGCATGCTAACACTGCATACTATCAAAGTAACTGCAGCATGTTAAACCTACAGCACCAGAAACTGGGAAACAGTCAGCATAGGAGACTGGAGTTGTCTACATGATGAATTTCTAACAGAAAAGAAAAGGAAGGAGAGGCTTAAGTCTCTCTTCTGTTTACCTGGGATTGATTTTTTTTATACTGAAAGAAAAATATTAAAGAATCAATAACAAAGGTGGGCAGAGAAGGAAAAGAGAAAGGAGAAGAAAAGACATACACTGTAATTCCCCTTTTTGTCTAAAAAGGCAGAAAAATAAGCATATTATTCGTTTACAATCCTTGCAAATTTAGAACATCTGAATTTAAGAGAAAGGCTACCTTTGTGTGGCTGAAAAAGTAACATCAGGATTGAACAGTTACTTCGATTTTCTAGGAAAAAGTAAAATTTGTATTTTCTACCCCAAGCCTCTTCTGGAGCACTGCAGGCAACAGAATGCCCTTGGCTGTCCTAACCATTTGTAAGTAGGATGATTCACCCTTCGGGCAAGAGAGGAAGAAAAAAAAAACCCACCCTGGCTCTGTTTCATTTCCCGTTTGATCTCCTTAAAAGGACCATTTTGAAGCTGTTAATCCAGTCTACCAAAATAGCAAGCAACTAGTCTTTATTAAAGGTCAGCTGGATTGCCAGTAGACTAGAGAGCCGGCTTCTGAGGACCTGGGCATGGCTCTCCACTTTGTCCTAGGCTAAGGGCAAGAGCTGCTGTTTGCTTGAGTCTTCAACTCATGGCTTCTGTCAAGGCCTTATACCAACAAACATGAAGGACTATTTGGGCTTGATGGAAGCACGCTTGGAAATCAGTGGCTGCTGAAGTCTCACTGCCAGATGGTTCCTGGAGACACGCACGCACGCACACACACACACACACACACACACACACACACACACACACACAATATGATGATTCAGCAATTTAATGGATCTTAAAGTTGGCAGCCAGCCCCTAGAATACGTCTCTGAGGAAATAAAACAACACAGGTTTAGCAGTCTGGTGTGTTTGTAACTGTGTTTGGCACAAACCCAGAACATGATCAACCATAAACTTTAGACCATTAAATGTGACTATTAGGTATGTTCACATCAGCCATGTTTGAAAATAATAATAATAAAAGACTCTTCCAGAGAAGAAGGGAGAAGTAAGAAAAGGAGATAAGGGGAAAAGAAAGAAAGAAAAAAAGAACCACACAATAAAAACAAAGACAAAGGGAGAAACCAAAACATGGACGCATTTCCAAGAACCAAGGTCCGTGATTTTACCAGCATGATGGGTGTGTCTTTCTCTACATGTAATTTCCTACCCAAATAATTCAAAATTAATACTTCATAAATGGACGCCTTTCTGGATGAACTAGATGTTAACAATCCGTGCCCTGAAATTACCGTTTCAAATTAAGGCAAGAGACAGCGGCCGAGAAGCTCCCGCCTAAAGACCTACATTCTCTTCTTTGCCTGCAGCTACTGGGGTGCAGACAGGAAGGAAACCTCTTCCTACTGCAGCACAACTCTGGAGAATGAAAAATTTCCCCCAGGTGAAGGCCAAGTGCCAGAGAGAGAAGCTTATGTAAAAGGCCCTGTGATGGACAGTTAGGAAGCTGTGGACAAAGAAACTGAGCGCTAGCACAGGGACGACAGGGGGCGTTAGCATGGAGACGACAGGGGGCGCTAGCACGGAGACGACAGGGGGCGCTAGCACGGGGACGACAGGGGGCGCTAGCACGGGGACGACAGGGGGCGCTAGCACGGGGACGACAGGGGGCGCTAGCACGGGGACGACAGGGGGCGCTAGCACGGGGACGACAGGGAGCGTTAGCATGGAGACGACAGGGGGATATACAGAGCTGACTGAGATTTGCAAGACTGGAGGCAAGAAAAGCCAGCAACCTCCATACCTACTCAGGTGATGCTTCAAAAGGGGGGAGATTTCTGTCCCTCCGCTGGCTCTTCAGTGGCACCTTACTTGAATTAAACACTAAGGGGGGCAGCAAACATGAGGAAGGACCAAACCACTTGGCAGCCTCCACTTTGAATGCAGGCAGTCTGGGAAATACAGCTTCATCTGGGAGAAGAACCTGACTCAGGAGATATGTGCTGAAAACCACTGAGAAGAAGCAAATGGAAGACAAGGGTGCTGGAACCAGGGAAGACCAGACTGACAGGCTCATTAGAAGAAGGAACTAAAGTATCTACTGTGGTGTTGTAATTTTAAAAGAAAATTAATTAAACTGAAATTATCTCAAGATGGCTAAATACTCTACCAACCTTGAAACACTGTCGGGGGAGCGGGAGGGGACTGAGAGAAGGGGAGGAAATGTAACTCTTTTTTTTTTTTGAATGGAAAAATAAAAGAATATGGGGGGAAAAAAAAGAAACACTGTCGGTTGACCTGACTTACTTGTTAGCACATATCCCTAATTGTCCTTGGGGCCAAAAGGCTCCAGTGGCAAGGAAAACCGAGAGACATACGGAGTTCTTGTCTATGATGACAGCATGCTAGGTATGTGAATGACCACTGAACAACACCCATAGCAACCAGGGTCTACGTCAATATTTGAATGGCCTGTGCTCATTTTGTAGAACCAAGATTGATGGACAGGTTCTAATGTGAAAACCAGTATTGGAAGCAGTAGGCTTCAGCAATGGAGAAGAGTAGCATATGGCAATTCCCCAGCATCTGCAGGAAGTTGAGTTCAGGATTCACATGGACACAAAAGTCTGTAGGTCCCTCTAGACTCATGTGGACGATGAAGTGATTGTCTGCATCTTGTCAAATCCTCAGATGTATTTCACACACCATACTGCATAATACTTAATATCACAATACTTAGTGTCCCTTGTGTTACTTAGTAGTACAATGGGGAAACGTCAATTGTTATGCTGAATTTTTTTGTAGAATAACAATGAGAGATGCTTTTACTATGGTTGATACAAACAGTTTAAAGTGATTTGCTTTCAAGGTTGGTTGAGTTCATGAAAGGGAGACCATGGATACAGAGGGTTCACTGTGACAGTAGTGTCCCAGGTTAAAAACGATGGAACACAACCTGTGAAAGATGAGCTGGAGGACCATGTGTCATGTCATCGAAACAAAAGGTGAATGTTTTGCTTGCAAGCAGGATTCTACGTGGCAAGCATGCATAAGTATCGGGGATACTCCAAGGCCACAGGAACAGGGAATTCTGATCCACACTCACACTGTCCTAGGCAAGAAGCTCCTTTGGAAGCTATTAACAGGCAGAGGAGGGGCTCGCTCTCCAACTAGGATCCAGCAGCCCCATTTAACATTCTCGGCTAGTGAAACAGCACAGTACCTTGTGCCTGTTTCTAACTGCACATTTTTAATATTCAATATAATGCTACTCTTTAACAAACTCTTTACTCCCTGCCTCTCTGATGGAGCTTCCCGGGGTCTTTAAAGGGATTGTTAACCCAAGAATGGATCGCACTATTTCTGCATGAACAGGCCCAGAACCAGCCCATTAAGCCTCCAGTCTTGACTCTGGCAGCGCCAGCCTCACCTCTGAGGAGATGCGCCAGCTGCTGGGTGATGAGCTCGGGGGCCTCATGCAGGAGCTCCTTCAGCACCAGCGAGGAGGAAGACTCCGGGAACCCCAGCTCGCCATCGCTCTGCTCACCGGGGTTAATGACTCTGACAACTGCGGCTTCCAAACTTCTGTCCTCACTGTAAATTAAACGGAGAGGACGGGAAAGAGATAAGGCATGTTTTCTCACGTGGGGGATGGTTCAGTCTCTACTTCCACATGAATAATTTCCCCTAAATGGCCCAAAACATAAATTCTCATGACTGTGAAGAATAGGATGGGAGAGTTGGCTAAGACGCCTGCAGAGCAAGCATAAGGACCTGAGTTCAGAGCCCCAGAGCCCACGTAAAAGCCTGCGGAGCTCCTTGCTATGGTCACACCAGCACCACAAGGGGGCGGGTGAACAGGAAGCAGCTGAGACTTGCTGGTCAGGTGGTCTAGCCAATCAGTGAGCACCCGTTCCGTGATTGGCCTTCCCTCAGAAGATGAGGTAGGAAGGAAGACTTCTGCATGGATCTCTGGCCTGTATGAATTTGTAGTCCTTTTCATGGGTGCTGGTGCACACTCACATACTCATAATCTCATACACACATACACACAGATAGTCATACACACTCATACACATACATACTCATACATATACATACACTCATGCATATACACACGTGCACACACAATCATACACACATACAAACACAACACGTTCATGTACACACAGTCACTGACACACACTCATACTCTCACACACACGTACACACACATAGTCATACACACTCATACACATACATACTCACACTCATATATACATATACACATGCCCGCACACACATTCACCCATACACACCCATACACACACTCTTACACATACAACACACTCATGTACACACAATCACTCACATACATTCATGCATACACACACAATCATTCACACACACAGATACACAATCACACACACTCTCTCATACAAACACCTCTCTCTCTCTCTCTCTCTCTCTCACACACACACACACACACACACACGGCAGAGAAGAGAACAGGACCTTATTCTGTGTATCTTTGTGTGTCATTTCCCTTCATTCCTGCCCCTAGGATTCCTAGTTTATTTTGTATGTTCACAAAAGCTATGATTCAGAAACACTGTAGCTGTGCTCAGACCCTATGAGATGGGTTCTAGTAAGATCTTCCTTTCATAAATGGGGAAACTGAGGCACAATGAGGCTAAGGAAAGTGTTCATGATCAGGTGACCAGAGTGTGGAGCAGGTGGCTTTTAGCTAACCATCTGACTCCAGTACCTGCTCAGAGCAGTCACAGAAGCTGAGAAAACAAACAACAACAAACACCACTATGCCTGTGATGGCTTCACCATGACTTTTAAAAACTCAGACTTTTAATTAGCTAATTAGTTAAAATTTGTACTTTTTAATTTTTGGAGTGTTAAAGATCAATCTTAGGACCTTTGCATGCTAGGCAAGTGTTCTGTCACTGGCCCATCTCCCACTCCTCTCCTACTGCATACGTGTGATAGAGGTGGGCAGGCAGATATCAGATAAAACTACAGGTTTTTTTTTTTTTTTGGACCCTTCAAAAACAAATGAGCAACAATGAAGAAAGTTAGCTTTTTACTTTTCTGGAATACTCATAAACAACCGCAAGCCCAGAGCTTGTAACCTCAGTCGAAGGCAAGCCCAATGTTTCCATCTTAAGAGGTGACAAAGCTCTCCCCGAATCTGCGTTGTCATGCTGTCTTTGCTCGTGCCTGGTGCATGAGTTGCCTTGGAAAAGTTAGCCATGACTTTAGCCAAGTGTGTGATAACTAGGATCACCCAAGCTGTCTGTGGTTTGGGGACTGAGTTTCCTCCAAGGTTCACATGTGCAGGAAGGATGGTGCCCCTGGTAGAAACACTGGACGATACTGAGGGCTTTTAGAGGAGAGGCCCGGCAGCAATCATTAGATCACTGGGGACGAGCCCTCACAGGGTGCTGGGTGATTCTAGTTTTTAGTTTCTGCCCTGATTCAAGGTGTGGCTGTTTTGTTCTTCTTGCTGCTAATGTACCGTCCTCACCACAGGCCCCTCTGGTGACCTGAGCTGAGAGTTGACTCTCCAGGGCCATGAGAAAGATAAACCTCTTCTTACCGCCTCGGTGGCTGTGTCAGGTACATCATTATAGTGATGGAAAGCTGGAAAATACAACTGACAGCAGAAGGCAGTCCAAACACTCACCCAAAGCTCCAGCCTCTCCTCAAAAGATGCTTGACAAATATTATTCAGAAGAATTTCATTTGCCTCAAACAGCATAGGGATGAAAGTAGACCACAGACTGTTTTCTAAACCTTTTATAACCATTTGTATAACTGATGCTGCCTCGGTATACTTTAATTCATATGCAAGCATGTGTCCTAAAAACTGGTCACATTTAAAAATTATTAAATATGAAGGTCTTATTTCAAGTATTCTAAGGTCAAGGTTAGTTAGTGATGGCCATCAAAAGTAGGCAAATGGTCAAAGTGTAAAGATTGAGTACTTCAAACTGTAGAGTCAGCTGATGTTCCTCATCCAATAGAGTGGCTCACAGAGGCACCTCTGCAGCCACCTGTAGGCAGGGACTCTGTCTTATTCCTCTCCCTTTATCTCAGATCCTTGCCCCAGCTAGCAGTTCTTCCATGCTTAACGTAGACAGAGGAACCACGTTCTCATCTGAGTTCCCCACTGAGTGTACATGGCACCTTGGGCAAAGCCATCGATGACACCAGGCTCTACATTTCCCGTCTGTGGCATGAGGTGACTGAATGACATGAGTTGTCAACAACCTGTCCTTTTACCATATAAATGAAAAACCAGTGACCACGTGGCCCATTTCCCAGCTTCCCCCCTTTCTCTATGAGATTTCTGTAGAACCTTTCTGCTTTATCTGGTTTCAATTTTTGTTACTTATTTTCAACATCAATACACAGGATTATTGGGACACTGTAAGGAAATATTATTTTGGTAAATTTTATAAGAGCATTCTACTTAAACATATTTGCAATCTCAAAGTAAAAATGAAGAACTGACATCGACCAAATTTCATCATTAAAGAAAAAAAATCACTTTTTCCTATGAAGTCCTTTCTTTCTTTCTTTTTTTCTTTTTTCTTTCTTTCTTTCTTTCTTTCCTTCCTTCTTTCTTTCTTTCTTTCTTTCCTTCTTTCTTTCTTTCTTTCCCAATAATAAGGAGACAATAATAATGGTGACAGCTGAGCAGGAAACCTTCACTTAGGACAAATGTACAGAACTTCATAGTGAGTCTTACCTCCCCAGGGCGTTGCTGCCCACGAGCGTTATGGACAGCTTTCCTTCATCATTCAGCTGATGCAGGTTAATTTCATCTCGGAATATGTGGAATGATTCAGAGATGTTCAGCTCTTCTAAAATGAACCTTGTCTCTGTGAAGTAGCTGAATTCGGTCCTTGGGATGTTCAGCACTGGCAAGCAGAGGACCCCAGGTGGACTGACCTACCGAAGGAGAAGCTAATTCAACCACCAGAAACAGCCGTTTCTCCTCCAGCATGAAGCTAATGGCTAAAGAGAGCATAAGTCCTTTGGCCATGTGACATTTAAAACGAATCTCCCTGAGCCCAATTACAGAGCACTTTCCACTAGTAAGTAAACCCTGGCGTTATATTTCTAAATTAACATTACACTATTTACTTCTGTGTGTGTGTGTGCGCATGCCACAGCACACATGTGGAGGTCAGAGAGTAACTTGAATGAGCCGGTTCTCCCTTCCCACCACGTAGGTCCTGGGAAAGCAGACAGGTGATCAGGTCTGGCAGCAAGGACGTTTACCTGTTGAACCATTTCACCAGCACAGCCATGATGAATTGACAAAAAAAAAAAAAGATAATTGGGGACAGACTCAGGTGACACATGAAGGTAGATCTGTGACATCAAAATAGGATACCTGCAACCTGGGTTTAATCAACAGTTTAACAGTTTAATTGATTACATTAACTATATTAATTAACTATAGCTAAATCTTCTGCTTACTCAGGGTCATCAGGAAAACTCTATGTTGAAGTATGGTTTGTGACATCCAATTGTGACATTTTAAAAATTTATTTATTTTTATTTTACATACATTAGTGTTTTGCCTGCGTGTATGTCTATGTGAGAATGCTGGATTCCCTGGAACTGGAGTTAAATAGTTGTTAGCTGCCATGTGAGTGCTGGAAATTGAAACTGGGTCTTCTGGATGAGCAGCCAGTGCTTTTAACTGCTGAGTCATCTCTCCAGTCCTGACTGTGACATTTTTAAAATGCAAAATACCATGTAGGTCACTAGTTATCCACTTGGGAGTCAGGTTTAGCACACATACTAATAGGTTATTATCTCTACTGAACTCATATATTATATTATTTTATATTATATATTATTATATGTAAACTTATGTTCATAAAACTCTTACATAAAATATTTGTGGTGACCAGATGGGGAGGAGAAAAAAGAGAATTTCAGATTCACAAAAAATGTATTTGTCTATATGAATTTTAAAGTAAAGTATTTTAAAAATTACTTTAAGGGCTTGGTGATGCTTCATTTCTGAATAATTAATAGCCTTTATTCTCGAGTCGCCACGGCTCTGTCACAAGCATGTGCTTATTACACAGCTCAACACCCCAGTGTCCGTCTCCCCTTTCTAACATTAAAAAGGCAGGATTGTTTTGTTCTGCTGTGTATTCCAAAACATAAAACAATCAGGCAGCAGTAAACATTTAACAAATATTAACTGAATTAAGTAAGTGAACCAGACACTGCTGTTGTACACAAAATCTTCTCCACCGAATGGATTTTCCTTGCTTTGTAATGCTAATACTGAATCGCGCTTGCATAACCATCACTAGTGACTTGTGTAGAGCAAGTTACTCTTCCTAACTGATGGTTGTATCTAACTCCTGCCAACACAGTCAAGGAGAATAAACTAGTCAGAGTGTGTGTCCCAAGCTGTCCAAGCGGAACTTATTCTGGAGGTGGGACCAGCAACTAGATGCCAGCCGCAGCCCCTGCTTGATGAATTAGAGAAAGCCATCCTCCTTTCTGAACCTTCACTTTCTGTTTCTGTCGCATGGTATTGGCCTATGTTCTACTCACCAGAGCATGCGAAGCCACAGAGCCCTGAGTATGGTTCTCAGGAAAACTCCATAGAGGCACAACCCACAGACAGCAGGCAAGACCTACCACGCTAAGACAACAGCACAGTATCTTAGCTGGGTTTTCTATTGCTGTGATAAAACAGAATAGCTGAAAGCAACTTGGGGAGGAAAGGGTTTGTTTCATCTCACAGATTGTAGTTCATCATCCAGAATTCAGGGCAGGAGCTGATGGAGAAGCCCTGGAGGAGTGTTGCTTACTGGCTTCCTCAACCTGCTTTCTTGTACGGCACAGGACAACCTGCCCGGAGGCCACACTGCTCTGCCCTGTGGGCCGGGCCTTCCCACATCTATCATTAAACAAGAAAATCCCCTATAGACTTGCTGGCAGGCAATCTGAAGAGAGGCATTTTCTCAGTGGACGCCCCTCTTCCCAGATAACTGTAGCTTGTATCAAGTTGACAAAAACCAACCAAACAACAACAAACAAACAAACAAAAAACCAATCAAGACACATGGAAACAACAAGATCCCCAGTATGTGACTCTTTAGTAAAGCCACATTTGTTCCTAGGCTTAGTTAAAAGTCTCCAAAGGAAGGGAAGGTCTATCAGTCTGTTTTACTTTATCTATCTACCGATTGATCATCTATCTTTTATCACTCACAATTTCCCTACCTCCTTTTTGCATCTATCTTTTATCAATCACTCACAATTTCCCTACCTCCTTTTTGCATGATGCATCCTCATTCACGACACTACAGCTATAGTTGGTGATGTTGTTATTATGCACTCTCTTTAAACTGCACATCGCTGGTGGTCTTAGAGTCAATCCAGCTCTGTCAACTGTTCTCTGGATGAGCAGTGGAGAGCAAGGATTGTCTAATACACACATCTCAACTCAGACACATTTATCTTCTCATGCCAACTGCTCTTCCTTGCAAACTTCAACAACTTGTAAGATAAATTTGATGTAGAGCCCACATGTAGAGATGAGAATACGTTACCCATCATTTTCCTCAGCTGCCCTAAAGCAGTGTTTGCCACCCACAGCTCATTCTGGAAGACTAGGTTTTACGTGAATTTAAATCGCTCCAGATCAGCTATGCATAGTGTCAGGGGATCCAGATCCAAACAAAATTGAAATAAAATAAACCGGACTCTGGAAAATTAAAAATTCCGTGAACCTTCTGGAAATAGTATCCAAACATTCATAGCATATATCTGAGGGTTTTCAGGCAATAAATCCCATTATTACGGGCTGGTGGAGTTTAGAGATGGGAAGTCTGAACACGATTTGTTAAAAGGGCCTTTCCAGTTGTGTGGCTGAGTCTGTTTCACACAGCCAAGAGATTCTCCCTCAAGGAAACATCTTCATCAGGGCTAAATGGCAACAACTAAGACTTTCAGAACCTAGATTGGACATGCCATGCCTGTTTCTGGTCTCTGGCCAGTGTTCTGTGCTTCATATACTGCTCATATGTGTTATTCTGCATGCTTTTCTATTTCCAAAGGAACAGTTACATAGTGAATGATAAAGGAAAGAAAGAGTCCTACTTTTTATTACTTCTCTAAATTCTCATAAAAGCAACCAGCTACTACAGACATGCTTTAATATGTTGTTTGAAATGCTTTTAAGAAGAAACCAGTTTAACATATAGGAGATGCTCAATAAATGCCTGTTGCTTACTGGATTTTTAATATTTATTATCTATAATATACCTGAACATGAAAAACTAAGTTAGTGGCTCTTTTCCCATATTTATTCTTAAAAGAAACATAATTCAGGTACAAAGGATATAATAATCCCTTTCTCCTCACCTTGTCCAGAAAGTATGCATATGTGAAGGCAGAAATAAGAGAATCCAAGTCACATGACTTAGGTCCAATAACTGCATGGACTTTCTCCAATCGTTTACTTTGATCCTGTATCCAAAAAAAAGAAAAATCACAATTTTACTTGCTTCCAACCAATATAAAGTGGAAAATTTTCAGTGTTTTTTTTTTAAGTATGCTTGTCTATACTCATACACAATGGCAGAAAATAATAAATTTATCACAAAATTATATAAAAACTATGTATTATGTTAACATGTTCAAGAAGAAAATAATTTACCTTTATTAAGGCTGCCTATGGGGTCTCCAACCATTCAGGGAGACACATATGCACATATAGGTTCATACACACACACATATGCAATACATACATACATCAAAACATGACTGTCTACATATTAACTTCCTTTGAACTCTATCTCTGAGCACTACTTTCTCAGTAAGAGGCCATGTTGCTGTGAAGGCTGGTGGCCCTGAGTGCTATGATTGTCTCCCGATATAAGACATGCTTCTTTATTTAAGAAACAATGTAACTTTTTCTCATATCCCTCCTACACCAAGTAGTCAAACAGACTATCTGGAAAGGCTTCATTTTTTTTTTTTTGCATTCTGTCTTGGATGCCGAAGATATTCTATCTATATTGTTCTAGTTTTTAGTAAATAAAACATTTTTCTCATTCAGAAAGAGGGATGTGATTTCCATCATTGGTCTAAAACCCCAAATCCCATTGCTTCTTTAAAAGTGTATATATTCACCCCTCTGGAAAAGAACACACACTTTTCCGTCGTTTGTTTGTTTGTTTTTGGCTTTTAGTCAATAGCTATTTAAATTCTTTTATAGAAGGCTGATATTTCTTTGAAACATCAAAACACTAAGTGCTTCTAGAAAACAGCCTAACAAATTGTCTGGCACAAAAAATATCAATTTATAGCTTTCCTTTTCTTTCTTTTGCCCAGGCTGGCCTCATCCTCATTCTGGAGGAGAACCTCTGACCTTCCTGCATCTTCTCTCCAGGTGCTGGGATTACAGGAAGCTCCACCATGCTGGCCAGCAAACAGTCTCTTCACAGTGTGGCGGCAGCGGCCCCTGAGTTTACTTTCCTGATCGCTTTCCATCACTTCTTTTCATCTCCCTGTTTAGGACTGACTAGACAGCCACAGACTGTGGATTTGCTCCAAATGGCAGGAATGCTCAGGACGGCTCAACAGCAAACACTTAGGATTCCTTCATGTGCAGACAAAAACAAAATATCAAAGCGCACCTAATAACCTAGCAGGTATCTTGCAAATGAACTTGACAGTTTTCTTATCATTTGTGTAGAACTGGTGGTATCAGAGTCAGAAACAAATTATTTAAAAATTGCTAAACAATGAAGATTTGGCCCAAGCACCAAGATGAAGTAAATATTTTTTTGTATTATTTTACTAGTTTACATGAGACAATGTTCAGGGAAGTGTGAATACACTCTGAGTATATTTCTCCCCCCTCCACTATCCTCCCCTTTCATGTCCTTCCCCTTCCCACTAGTCCCCTTTGCCTCCCCAGACAGTTTCAGACCTTCATGCCACCTGAACACATACAGTTTTATGAATCAATAAAAGATGAAGAAAATCTTGAAGGAGGTTGGATAGAGTCCATCGTGGAGAAAAGTGGCAGAGAGATTTTACATAAGCCATGCCCCAGTCAGTGATACTGCTAAATTTAAACAGACCCACAGTTTCAATTTCTTTGATATTTATTTTCAAAAAACAACATACTTAGGGTGTGAAATAAACTCTAAAGATGATTTCAAGCTCCCTCTCCCATTTCTACCTAGTCTCACTCTCATGCCCCAACCCCCTTTTCCAGTGTCTAACCTTGTAAATGCACAGCTGACTTTCAGAACTGAACATCCTCTGAGGGGTTTAGTGCAGGTTTAGATCTCAAGGTCAAGACAGCAAATATTCTAGAAGCACCTAAATAAATTTGGAGAAATATAATTCCAGCCCATTACAACATGAGCAAATGTATTAAGATATCACATTCCTGTAAATGATGCTCTTCCAAGAAGCTCAAAGGTCTGAGGAGACATTACCTCACTTCTTCCATATCTTGTGAGACAGGCAATAGGAAGATCAACAATGCTTTTTACAGGTCAGAGGAGCCTGTGATGGGGCCAAGCTTGTTTCTAGACTCTACATTCTGACACCATGAGAGCTGACCCCTGCCCCATCTAACCACTTCATAATGCCTTAATGACTCTGAGCCTACTCGAACGGACATGGCACCAAAGGAAAAGAGAAAGCGCTAAATACGCACACTAAGAACAGAGATGCTGCAGACACTGGGGGCATTGACCCAACTGACTTACCTATCTTTATCTAGGCTTCATCATTCCCAGCATAACTCTGTGCCCAACCCTCAACTTACACAAAAGAAGGTGTGCAGGGCATAGCAATAGCTCCGTGTTGATGCATTTCCAGAGACAACCACAATTATTACTTTAGAAAAGAAAGGAGCTATATAAATGAGACTTGAGACTCCAAAGTATACTAGCCCAGTTCTCACAAGACAGGGCCCTTCTACAACAATCACGGTCTATTTCTTCCTCATTTAAAGAGACAAATGACACATTCTCTTGGAGGGCAGAGCTGTGGCAGACTCTGGTGAAAACCTCTGAGGACTCCCGTGGTGTTGCACGCCTCTTTCTGCATACTCTCTCACTTCTCCCCTGGCAACTCTTCTCCCCGCGTATCACATTATCTCATTGTCGTGGTCTCTTCTGATGCCATTCATCCATACGATGGCTATCTCGGTGGTCAGCTTGACAGGATCTAAATTCAGGTAGGAGTCAAGCCCCTGGGCATGTCTGATTGGGGGTTTCTATTATTAATAGATTGGTTTGATTGAGGGCTGCACCGTTGCATGGCCTGGAGGTCCTGGACCGAACAATGGGCTGAGCTCCAGCAGTCACCTCTCTGTGCTTTCCGACTTGGGATGACCAGTTCTGCCTTGAGTTTCTGCCCCCGTGGTTTCTCCACTGTGAAGGGCTTAATCTGGCACTACGAATAAAACACACCCTCCCTTGGCTTGCTTTTGGCAGGTATGCTGTCATGGCAACCAGGGTAACTAACACATCACTCCTCCGCCAACCCAGCTAGTGCCATAGTGCCTCAGCTCCAGCGCTTTCTTCCCCCACCATGCTCCAGTGAGACAGAGAAGAGCTGCAGAAACGATGGCCCCTCAAGCTGAGCGTATTGGAGCTGATGCACCAAATAATGAGGCAATGAGAGCTGTGAGCACTGCTGAAAGATTAAGAGCATGCTTAGGTGAGGTCCTTGAAAACTCTGACGTTTGAGTAAAGATGTGAACCCGGTGGAGCCTAAAGATACCACAGGCCATGGGAAGAATATGTGCAAAAGTCCTGAGGTTAGGAAGGGTCCAACATACTCAGCAACTGACAAGTACATGCATTTCCTCAACATGATTTTATTAAGTCAGCAATGAACTGCTCTGGCAAGTAAATGTCCCCTCCTCAATGGCACACAAGTACAGCAAGCATTAAGAAATCTCAGAGACAAAGACTTACTGTTAATACCCAAGCCTCATACAGACAGAACAGTAATAATTAGATGTATTAGATACTGCCAGCTCTATCATCGAAATGCACTTCCAAGTGCACTGTCAGTGCTTTCCCATAATTAATGCAGAAAAACACTGAACTCACCAGTATTTCAGACCACGATTTGAATATGCTTTCAATTTCAAAATACAAATATATATATATATATATATATCTCGATAAAATGAGACTTTTTATCAAAGTTTACTTCCTAGCTCTTCTTAAAAGCCAACAAACTATTCATACATTCAGAGTGCACTGCCCAGTAGAGGAAGGGTTAGGAGAGAGCACATCTATACCCATCCATGGGAAGGCGAGGTCCTGACCAGGGGAGGCCTTCTAGAGCCTTTGATAACCATAAGCTGGCTTGTTCCAAATTTCTCCCTCTCAGAAATCGAGCTGCTCTTGCCTGTAGCTTTCCCAGTTCAGAATCCCATAAGAAACTTTTCCATCAAAAAGTCCTTACTAAGCTGACATAGTCCCTCCCTTGCCCTTTTTCTTTAAAAATTCTATAAATATTTATTTCAATAATGCTTAATTTAATTTTGTTGGGGCAGGGAGATAGCTCAGCAGATGAATGCAGTGGCTCTAAATGCCTGGGGGTCTGAGTCTAAGCTCTTAGAATTCAGGTACAGAAGGCACATACCCACACAAACACACACACACACAACTGTAATCCCAGCACTCTCACAGAGATGGAAAACACAAGACAATAGCGAGGCTTGGAGTATATGGCAAGGTATCATAAAAACAAGAGAGACCTTAATTGGACAATCTAGAAGGTAAGAAACAAGACTCCTGAGATTCTTTAACCTCTACATATGCAGTGGCGTGTGTACACATGCCCACAAATTAGTTTCTTTAAGAAAATATTTTTCTGGGGTTGGAGAGAAGGCTCAGCAGTTAAGACCACTGATTGCTCTTCCAGAGGTCCTGGGTTCAATTCCCAGCACCCACATGGCAGCGCACAACCATCTGTAACTCCATTTCCAGGGGTCCTGACGACCATGGCAAAAACAACAATGCACATTTAAAAAAAAGAGAGAATATTTTTCTAATAAGAAACATGTGCCTTCATGAGTCAGATATGATAAAAAAATTAAGGCAAAGATAACTACTGCTATCATTCACTGTTCTCAGTTTAAAGTTTGTATATATAAATATATATTTATAGTTACACGCAGGGAACTTCTATTTACACTTTTTACAGACTTAATTTTCCCATTACCGAAATGATGGGTCTTCATTATTTGTTCTGTCATTTACTTAACCATTTACTTGAGGCTGTGAATCACTATGTATTCTAGGTAGCCTTGAAATCAGGGTCCTTCTGCCTCAGCCTCCAAAGTGCTAGAGCTGCAAGGGTACACCACAGTGCCCAGCTTTTCACTCGCTTTAAATAGCTGAATGGGGACAGCTGTGAGCGTGTGTGTGTGTGTGTGTGTGTGTGTGTGTGTGTGTGTGTGTGTGTGCGTGTGTGTGTGTAACAGACTCCTGGAAGCAGGATAGTTGATTTTACAAATCTCCATGGCGGCTGGAGAGAGGGCTCAGCAGTTAAGAGCACTTGTTGCTCTTGCGGAGGATCCAGGTTCAGCTCCTAACACCCACATGGTGGCTCACAACCGTTGGTAATTCCAGGGGATACAACACCTTCTTCAGATCTCCAAGGGCACCAGACATGCACCTGGCACATCAGACAAAACATTCACACACACAAAATAAAATAAATCTGAAAACAAATTTTAAAGTATTATATGCCAAATAGGATCTCTGGCTCACTAGCTGCCTGGTCTGGGTTCAAATGATAGAAAATAGTAAAGCTTGGCATAGTGGCACACAAGTGTAATGCTAGAAACTCAGGAGGCTGAGACAGGAGAATCACAACTTTGAAGCTCTGCTAAATCTCACTGTGAGATTCTATGATGGTTAATCATCAACTAGACTAGATTTAGAATTGCCATGGAAACATTTCTGGGTGTGTCTATTGGGGTATTCTGAGAAAAGTGTGACTCACTGTAAATGTGGCCAATACCAACCCCTGGGTTAGGGTCCTGGGCTGAAAGAAAAGAGGAGACCTGAGCATGCCAGTGACCAGCTGCCACAGGCCCCTGCTGCCAGGTCCTCTCTGCCCTCTCTGCCGTGCTGGGCAGGACCCTTAAGCTGTCAGTCAGAAAGCTTCCCCTATACTTGCTCTTGTCACGGCAGTGAAAAAGGAACTAATTGATTCTCTCAAAAAATTAAGAATAAATTTCCAAAAACGAAATTAAAAACTAATAAGAGACTAAGAGATTATAATTAGTTTCTTCTTAAAGGTACACGTCAGGTTGTGGGACAAAGCGAAAGCATTCGACAGAACGTGCAAGTACAGGAGATAAGCATATGACATTCAGTTTTCCCATAAATGTCATAATTCAATTGGTGACCTAATTAGGAAAGAACCAAAAGCTTTCAGTGGTTAGGATTGAAAAGGATCATGAGGTAATATAAGCCTGATAGGACCAAAATAGCCAATTCAGATAAACTGATGTTGCCCGTAGCCTCTGCCCTCATCACTACTAATTCCAAACTCTCGAGGCTAAGGAAACTGAGCTAAAATAATGTTCTGAATCCTTACAGGAGCTAACGAGGGAAGGACCAGGCTGGGAACACATTTTCACAAATCAGCAGCAGAGCTAGGTAACAGCTGGATGCGCCCGGTGGACTACAGAGCCGGAGGTGTTTTTACAATGAACAGCGGAAGGAAGATATGAGTCGCTGACATTGATTGGCTACAGATAAGAGGGGCGGGACGATGCATTTAGGAACAGACATTGATTGGCTACAGATAAGAGGGGCGGGACGATGTAAAGCACAAAGCATTTAGGAACAGAATAGTTTATAAGAAAAGTTGTGGTTACAATCCAAAAACTTAAGGCTAACAACAGGGAGGTATAGCCTTGCTGGTCAGCCACGCTGGGTTTTAAGTCAGGGCCTGAATAAAAACATTCAGGAGTGTGAAACTGTGTTTTTGTTGGTTTGGTCTGAAGCTGTTTATTTATTAACTTTCTTCATCTCTCCCACTCCTGCGGGCCCGCCGCCCCTAAGTCCTTCAGCAGTGGAAGTGACTTAGGGACGCCTGAGGGTTTTCCTTTTGTTATCACCGCTCTGCTCCCCAACCAAGCTCAGTGTTTTCTCTCTGGCTTCTGCTTGCCACACTGGAGGATGCCTTCTTTCAGCATCTCCGATTTGAGAAAACTGGGAAATGGGGACCAGTTTAAACACACTCAGCTATGAACAGCTGCGGTCAGGGAGACTTGAGCCGCTGTTGTGAGTAGGTGGTGGGGAGCCAATTCCAAACACGGCCTGAAGACATTAGATGAGCCGTAGGTTACCGGCTCACTTGAGGGAGCCTCTAGTCTAACAGCTGGGTATGTACACTCAACCTCTCCTTCCTTTTCTGGTGAATCTACCCCTTTTCAACTGGTTTACCTGCCAATCTTGAAAACAGGATATTCTCACATGAACTGACCTCAAATATCATTATGTACACATTTCTGCATAGTTCATTTTACTGATGGTGTGTGTGTGTATGCATGTGTGTGCATGTATGTGCATGTGCACACATCTGTTGTTAAGGGTTGTTTTGAAAGCAGTACCATTATTTTTCCTCTATAACTTCAACTTTGGAACATCGGGACTGCACCCCCAAATCCTTACCTTCACTAAAGAGTCTACAAAGGAATCATCTGACAAGACTTCCTGAGGGGGGGTCTTAATTTTTTTAGCTATCTGCTTTGGAAGTGCCTCTATCTATAATCAACTGGTCCCTTCTCATGTAAATAGACAGTGCATCCTGGAGTTTGTCTTCTGTGACTTACAAGTCTCGAAAATCCCTTAAACTTTCCCTTTCAAGACTCAGGGGCTGTCATCATTTTCATTGATAGACTCGAACCTGGGTCTTTAGTCTTTCTCCTCAGTTCTGACCTATCTCGTGTCTGCTTTCTGCACTTACTCCTCCACAGGAAAGGTGTTCACTCTCTCTGGGATAACGTATGGCAAGGTTCTGTTCCCAACCCATCCACATCAAAGGCAATATTGGGGTTTCAAAGATGGAGCACAAAGGATGCCCCTGATATCTGGCATGCACCCATGCCTCCTGAAGTTTACGAAGCAATTTCTTATTTTAAAATTTGCAAACTAGAACGTCACAAAGGGGAAAGACACTCAGTTCCCAAATGAAATCCATTGCTATGAACACTTAGTGTACTCTTTGCGATATTCTTTCCCCGTACTTCTATAAGTGTTCTTTCCTGCTCTATATGCTTGTATTCTCTCTTTTGAATTTAACAAGGCTCTTAAAATTCTAGGATATAGAAGTTTCAGTGGCCAGAAATGATTTGTTTTTGTTTTGAGTGCTACTTGGTACATACACTTAATGGCTTTCTTTAACATGGCCCTTCTAATTATATCTACTCAATCTTCCACTGCTAGAGACTTTAATTTTCTTTAATTTTTTGGAAGCAGTTAAACCTTCTGCAGTGGATATTTGGGAGAGAATGGTTTTGTGTCACTTCCTAAACATTTCTTTCATAAATTCCCAGGCTTTAAATTTCTAAGTCAAAGAATGGAGTATCTTAACACTTGCCAGAAAGGTTGCACAGATGTTCGTTTCCACGCACAGAAATATTGAATTGTTAAATCTTCAGATGAATGTTCAAGCAATTGTTTCAGCAGGTAAAATAACACCACGATGTTTGATTGCTTGTTTATGACTCTAAGGCAAATGTTTGCATCTTTTCTTTTCATGGGCCCTCCGAACACTGCCTGCACACTTTTATGCTATTTGTCCTACTTCTATTGATGAGTAAGGTACTAAAACACTAACATACTGCACTTTGGTAATGTCTGTCAGACTCTCCTTTGTTCTCAGGCCTTGAGCGTCTATGAAAGAACCTATTTGGTAAGATGCATTAGGTGTGCAGTACATCTGCATTATTTAATAGAGCATTATCGGTTTTAGCTCTAACAAGCAGTCACGCTCTGTGCAGTCTTTTCCCTAGTCCGCCCACTCTGCTCCTGGTCGCAACAACATGCTCCAGGCTTGACTGGAGAACAGCAGAAGTCTGCAAGCTCTTGAATGGAATGCATTGACTCTTCTGATTTGCTTGAGATCACAACGGTAAAACAACTTCCTATTCAGTCTAAGATGGTGAATATATCATTAGTAAATGTTTTTAGACACAGATAAATTTTGATAGAAGACAGTATCAAAAGAGGAATGATAAGCATCCAAAGAGCTTCTGCATGCTGAGATTGTAGGAAGTCAAGCAATGCAAAGGAATACTAGCTAACAGAGGTGGCTAGGCAACTGACAGGAAAGAAATGCACACCTGAGCCGGCAGTCAACCTCGGCCGTAGTCATGGAGGTCAAATAAGACTGAGACAAGTGGTAAAATGGCTCCTCTGCCCCGTCATGCTTGCAAGAAATCAAAACCGCTTCTCAGAAGAAGCAGACCTGGAAGCCACTGCCTCAGAAAGAGGCTGTAATAAGCTCCCTAAGACCATATGACCCCTGGCAGTTGCAGAATGTATCTGAAGTCAGTTTAGAAAAGGAACCGCTGAATTCCTTCAAACCAAGTAGAACTTCAGAGAGAACTGCTAATCACAACACTGCGATCCGTTAAAAGTTTAGAGTTAGAAGCAGCTTAGGATTCATCAAGCTGGAATCCTTCAATG
Organism: Ondatra zibethicus; assembly: GCA_004026605.1. Classification (NCBI taxonomy): domain Eukaryota; kingdom Metazoa; phylum Chordata; class Mammalia; order Rodentia; family Cricetidae; genus Ondatra; species Ondatra zibethicus. Next base: position 20,528 of record PVIU01008574.1, read on the forward strand.
TTTTCCCATGCAAAGTTGTCAGTGTAACCACAGTATAATGGAAGAAATAACATAAACCTAGGGTTATTACAGCCTGCTAAATATTCTGACTTTAGAAGTGTTTTAAATGTGCCTTATAATGTTATTTAGTACTACATGAGTAAACCTGAAATACCACGCATTGAAAGAATGACTAATAGATGTCCGGTTGCTTCTATTTGCTCAGCTATGGACTTGCCATGTCTGAGGCAATGAGGGAATGAAGAAAGAACAGACCAGCAGATACACATACAGAAAAGCAGGGATGGGGTGGGCCGCTCGCTCTAATGGAGAGGCACCAAGAGCCAGGAAACTCAGAGCATGTATTATCCATCCCTGACTGAGCAAGGAGGAAGGTTTACCGAACACAGCTGAACAAGGAGTTGGGTTAAGGGCTCTCTGTAAGAGGCCTCTGTAGGAGAGCAGTTGCAGATTGCAGTCATCCAGGAGGAGGAATTGTGGTTGTAGTTTCCGCACACACTAGTTTTAGCTACTTAGACTCGGATTTGCCATTCTCATGGGTCTGAGCCATTGGGATCCTTGACATGATTGTGTTCATGTCAGTAACACTCAACCACTTGGGACTTCATCTGCCCCCCACACCCAGTATCAATTACTTCTGCAGGTCTAGTTTTAATAATTCAAGACCCAAAGAGTCTCTATTGTCATCACCACCAGAGACCCCGGGATGTATACCTCCAGGCCAGGATCTTACACGTGGTACAGTCTTGTTAGGAATTATAGAGCTTCATACGGTGCTTTTGATGAGATTGTAGAGTTAGTTAAACAGTGACTCCTTTAGTTAGCGAAATGCAGAAAATGTGTTACCAAACTCAAGTAACTTCTTCCGGAAAATAAGAAGGCATACAAGCGCCTTTTAAAAAGTGAATTCTTCAAATTGAGACATTTCCACAGAATACTGGCAATTTTTAAAGTTAGAAGATGGACAAACAGGATTCTCCTACTCCTCTCTGCTAGTATATGTCTAAGAACTTAAGAAAAAAATTCTATGACATTGTGACTAGAAAGTAAAGAGGCTGAAAAGCAATGAAATTCTGGCTTTTGCTGGTACCAGAGACCCTCTCTGGTGTGTTCAAAGCTCTGAATTTCAGTCCCAGAAATGCCCAAGGAAAAGAAGGGAGACCATGTGATACATAAATATTTTCATTTTCCTTTCATGGATTCTCTTGCAAAAATGTCTTTTGCCATTTTTCATCATGTTTCCAGAAGGATCTTCCGTGAGCTGGGGTCCAGATCAAGATCTGCAGACATGTCACTCCTCCTGTGACCTGCACTACATGGCACAGGTTGCTGCGGTTCCTTTAATTATTAATGTTCTTTGGCTTGGAAGGGCTGGAGCTAATTAGTCAGGTCTTGTCCCCCCATGAACGAGTGGAGACACGCTCCAAAGGCTTCTCCCAGAAGCTTTGCTATCTGCGCTCAGCCTTCACTGTCATAGGAAGATCTATTGCTTTAATACTCGAGAGTGTTTGTCTGTATTTGAAACAGACATCAGGCCGGTGACACCACACACCTGGTGCATCAGAAAGCCACTCAGACATGACAGTAATGAACAGACATGGGGCTGGCAGCAGGAGGAAGGAGGCGAACTTCCAAGCGCGGCGCACTCCAGCAGGTTCACAGGGACATGTGCAAGGGGTACACAGAGCGATTACTGTGCTTTGCAAAGATGACAGTTTCTAATGATGCCATTATTTATTACACTGTGTGTTTTTCAATGACAGAAGGACTCTCACCTTCCAGGTGACCTCGGGGTTCAGTCTCTCCCTTCTCTTTCTATATATACACACATACACACAAAACATATACAATATCAAGTATATGATTTTTGCAAGCCAAAAAAAATTAAAACTAAACAGTACCTAACACACAGTAGGTAGATATGTTTATTGCAATTCATGTTTTATAACATTAAGTGTATATAAATTCTGTGTCACCCCATTGATAATTTATTTATTCATTTGTTTTGGTGATGGGGGAGTTGATTAATGGTTTTTGAGGTAGGATCTTATGTATTCCAGTCAGGCATCTACTCATTTTGTACCTGAGGATGATATTGAACTTTTCAACATCCTGCCTCCACCTCTTCAGTCCTGGGGTTACAGGCATGCATTACTCTACCCAGTTTTTACGATGCTGGCTATCAAACATTGGGATTCGCTCATGCTAGGCAAGCACTCTGAGTTTCATTCCCAGGGCCTCCACTGATATTTGAAAAGCATAAGTATGATAGCATGGACTGGGCCCACATTCTGGTAGGGATAACTGTTAGCCATAGAGTGGCAAGTTTTTTATGTATCATAGCTTTTCCACCATGAGATAACAGGACTTTATGGTTCCAAGAAGCAAATAGCTACTGTACCATTATCCAAATATTTCCCCTTTGTCCATTGAGAGAACCTTCTGGAGTCTGAAAACAGAGCTCCACATTTGGCGTAGATTTTGCTGTTATTATTGCTGTTGTTTTGTTTTTAAGATTTAGTTTCACTCTTTAATTATGTCAGGGGAGGGGGCACGCATGTGAGTGCTGGTGTCCTTGGGGCCAGAGGTGACTCCCTGGTGCTTGAGTTATAAGTGGTTGTAAGCTGTCCAGAGTGGGTGCTGGCATGGAACTCACTCCTCTCTAAGAGCAGTGAGTGCTTCTAACTGCTAAGCCACCTCTCCAGTCCCCACAGCTGGAGTCTAACACTAAGCATTTGCATTTCTTTTGTAATCATAATGGGATAATTAAACAGATTATAGAGAACACCTTTAAGACCCAACTATTCTAACACATTTTTTTCAATAGTGATGTTAAAAACCATCACCTAAAAGAAAAAAGGAAAAAAAAATGTATAGAAGAGAAATTTTTATATTTTGCTTTATTGGACTTTCAATAAGAAGACATATTTAGAAATTTAAAACTGAGAAAGATTTTAAAATGTCATGGAAACATCAACGCATCATAGAATCTTTCTCCATGGTAAGCCCTGTAAAATAGATGATAATCAGTTTTTAAGATGTCTTGTTCATCCTGTACAATAAATCTTTATTCATTTGATCTAGAAACTGCTGTGGGACAATGGTCTTTTATCCTGTCACTTGTATTATTTTTAATAAAATGCTGATTGGTCAGTAGCCAGGCAGGAAGTATAGATAGGGTGACCAGGCAGGAAGTAGAGGCGGAGCAATGAGAATGCTGGGAAGAGGGAAGTGCAGTCTGCAGTCATGACCCAGCAACATAAGAAGCAAGATGTGTCTGCCTCATCGAAAAAGGTACCAAGCCACGTGGCTAACACAGACAAGAATTATGGGCTAATATAAGTTATAAGAGTTAATAAGAAACCTGAGCTAATGGGATAATCAGTTTTATAATTAATGTAGACCTTTGTGTGTTTCTTTGGGACTTAACGACTGCGGCAACTGGACAGGACAGAAACCCCTGTCCACATAGGAACACTGCTCAATAATGAAAAATACAAAACTCTGAATTAAAGACTCAACCATTTTGCTTAGTTTCTTGATACTGAAGATGCCAACATGGGGAACCTTCATAAAGAGACACTTCCCTTTGCAGCTAGAGGAAGGAACAGAAACACTGGAAGCCTGTGGCTACCCTCTGAGGAGGAGTGGAAGAGCACAGCCTGAGGACCCAGAAAAGTGATGACATCAGTGGTCCCTGTTTATCCTGTTGAACAGACCAAACCTTAAGACCCCCCTCCCAAGTTGTTTCTCTTGCTTGTTGTGTGTGTTTAAGAAGCCACTGACAACTAAGATACTATAGGTTACATAGAGTAAAAGTTTTCGTCAAAAGAAAGCAGGGCTGGGATTACATATCAGTAATACGGTGTTTGCCTGGTAATCACATGTCCCAAAACCAACCACCAGTCAACCAAACAAGCCAGCAAAAACTAAAGAGTCAGACTCCTAAATATATAATGTATATATTGATGTATATAATGATGTATATAATGTATATAACGTATATACAATGATGGCCTTTATAAATCTGACTTTTAAATTCATTAATAATTTAATTCACCCTGGAGAGCAGGAAGGAGGGAAACAGATCTCTTAAGCAAACAGAAGAGAATAGCAACCCTTTGTGGGTGGTTTACAGAAGTAGTGGTTGGGAGTCCAGCATGGGACCTCGGCGTGACTGACAAACTCCTGCTAACACTAACTAAAGAGAGAAAGACAAGTGACAAGAACGAGTTTGTAGCCACAGTGAGAGCGAAGAGTCCCCACTCTCACACAACAGGGGCGCTATTCCCAGGGAGGGATGCTAGCACTTGACAGAGCCTAGTCCAATATGGCATGTGCTGATGAAAGGGAAATCTGAACACAGACACTAACAGAAGGAAGACACAGGAAGAAGCCATCTCAAGTCAGGGGATGCTGAGCCCACCATCTGTTAGGTGAAGGGCCTGAAGTCTTTCTTTCTTGGCACCTCCAGAGGAAGCATGGCCCAGGCAATTGCATCTTCAACTTCTACCCTTCAGGACTGTGAGACAATACATTTCTGTTGCTGAGCCACCCGGGTTCCGGCAGTTTGTTACAGCAGCCCTGATTTAGAATGCTAACGCAGAGGTCCACCACAGACTCATGATGCAGTTCTTTTCATTTTTGTATATGTTTTGAATTTCCAAAATAAGAGTTTTTAAAAGAAGCTTTGCACAAAATCCAACAGACATGAATAATTCAGCTGTATTCTGCCATAGTCCTCTTGAGGAAAACACCCACAGACAAAAGCATCTCTAATATCCAAAATACAGCTGGCCCTGTCTCCAGCTTGAGTCTAATTTCACATCTGTAATTCCTTTTCGAGGAATCGCTGGTAAATCTCCCAAACAAGGTGCCAGAAAGCTCCAGTATGCCTCCCATCTCTTTCAGGTTCCCAGCGGCGAACCCTCCTCTCTCAAGCATAATTGAACGCAGCTTCATGGTGCCTCGGAAATTCACACAGGAGACAAGACAGAGAGAGGGGAGCTCTCTGCACAGATCCATGACAAAGTCCTTCGAATATGTTCTCTGCCCAAGCATGAATGGCCTCCTGGACAGGCCACTTAGGTGGCATTTAGCACCCAGTGATCATGTTAAGAAGAAATATATCATGAAATGCATTAAACAACCCCATAATCACATCTAAAGGCTAAGTAAACCAGGCTACCACAAATACTAAAATGGATGATAACAAAAGCAGTCAGCATTTTCCAAACCATATGCTTGTAAATGTTATTCTGCGGGGAACCAATTAAAACTATGGGATACTTAGAACACAGACATATGGAACAAAACAGGGCAACTTATCTTGTCACTTCAGTGCTTGCTCAGTACATCTATTAGGGAGATATAATACCAAATTATTAGTCCAAATAAATGCTACCTTAATTATCAACGCCAAAAGGCAATGGCAGTGCTTCAAGCTCTGCCTGGGTGGTAGTTAGTGCTACTACTCTTAAGTGGGAGGGGTCTATTTCATCAGCCTAGGACTCTGTTGTCTCCTCTAGCACAGAAGAAAAATAAGAATAGCAATATTGTGTGGAATTCACATGGTTCCCAGTGAAACCACTTAAAAAGTGCACAAGGATAAAGCATACAGAGATGTGTGATGCTCATCACTACTGGACAGGAGATGCTCAGGTCATCCAAAAGAAGCTATCGGAAGACTGATGTCGACAGCCATTGCGTTACAAATTTAGACAGAGCATTACTGTTTCCCTGACATTCAAGAAGTAAACCAGAAAACTTGAAAACAAGAATCTGTGATCCATTTGTAGATCAGCCTAATAGGTAAATGGCAGTCAACATTTTTCATCTGATTACTGAAGCTTCATTTGCCATTATCAGTCCATTTAGAATTAACATTTAAGGGACCCAGCCATATAAATTCTAATAAGATGGCCCAAACATAATTAAAATAATTCTAGGAATGGCAGCCTTGGGCAATGCCCTAGAAAATACATGAAAAACTAAAAGAGATGGACATTTTTCATATATTTGTAAAGAAAAACAATTGGGTAATAAATGTTATATAAAAAACGGTCAATATGCTAGCCATCAGTCAAATGCAAATCAAAACAGTGAGATTCCATTTCATCGCAGTCCTAACAGCTGTGAGGACATCAGCAATTGCTGAAGAGGGAGAACCAGCATCCTTAGATCACTGATGGTGGGAATGTAAGTTAGTGCTGATACTATGATGTCAATACAACGGTTCATCCAAAAGTAATAACTAGAACTGTGTTATGGTCCAGCCATACCATTCCTGGGTAGCTATGAAAGGGAATCTAAGTCAGATCTAAGTCAGCTGAGCACAGAGATAGTCTGGGTGCAATAGCCAAGTTATAGAACCAACCTCACTGCCTATCAACAGATGAATGGATAAAAAAAGTGATTATATATACAAATATATGAGTGTATTTGACCATTAATAAGCACAAAATGATTATATCATTTGCAGACAATGGGCAGCACTGGAGAATATTATCTTAAGGAATAAAGCAAGGCCTGGTGGTGGTGACTCACCCCTTTAATCCCAGAACTCAGGAGGCAGAGGTAGAGGCAGGCTAATTTCTGTGAATTTGAGGCCAGCCTGGTCTACGAAGTGAGTTCCAGAACAGCCAGGGCTACACAGAGTAAACAAACAAACAAGCAAAAAGAAATAAAACAAGGCTCAGAAATGCAAATGTTTTCTCTAGACTTAAAACAGAAGGGGCAGTCTTCTGTTTTGGGATGAGCAGGGGACTAGCAAGGGGCAGAAGTGGGGATAGACCAGGTCATGGGAAGGTGAATAAGATCCAAAATTTGTGACACACATGCATGAGAATGCCATCAGGAAACCCAGTACTTTGTGCTAAGAATATATGCTAATAATAAAGAAGAGACTAGAGAGGGGAGAAAAAAAAGGTCTCACAGTGAAGAATTCTACTGTCTGTCGAGATCAGAAAGAGGGCCAGTGTAGTACCGCAACTGTGGGGAGCTACGTTAACAGTAACGAGCACCACGCATCAGTAACAAACTATAATGCAACATTTTTGCATGTGTACAAACTACCGTCTTGCAATGATCCCTCCACAATGGTCTGTTTAAAAGTCTGTGCTCTTAGCTCTCCCCAAACGCCAGTGTGTTTCAGGCATACGAGACAGCACCTGGTGTGTCTACATGGGCCTACTTTTAGTCTTCAAGTCGTCCTTCTACCCTGAATTCCTTCTGCTTGCCTGACCTATGAACCATGACTCTTTTGGGGGGCTCAGACCCAGAGCCTTCTGCCTACTGATAGGTGTCTCCTCACCCAAATGTTACTGTTCCTCAGTGTTCTCCAGTTCCCGAGATTTCTGACTGTAAATGACGTCACCACACCTATTAGACAGGGTTTGCATTTTACTCTTCTCTGTGAGTCCAAGCTTTGGGGTTCTGTGCACAGAGTAGATGTGAGTGAATGGAGACCATGGTGTAGGGCTCTCCCAGCATTCAAGAACTGCCATCTCTAACCTTCCCCCCTTGCCTATCAGTGCCCCTCTAACAAACAGGGGACAATATCAGCATCCCGGGGTGCACAAGAGGCACAAGAATACTCACTAGCAGCCCTGTCCCCCTTTCTGCTACATCTAATATGAAGACCCAGGATCAGGCCTGGGTGCCTCTGTGTTGAACATCTTCCTCCACAGGTAAATAAATGAGACACAGCAAAATTTAAGATGCATCCTCCAGCTGAAGGTAGAACGTCCCGTTTGCCATGAGCAGAAGAAAACAGGTAAGCCTGCTCGCAAAGCCTGTTTCCAGAGAACGGATGCAATCTAACACAGAGGGACAGTCCTGGGTTTTAGAAGAAAGCAAATTGAATGGAAAACAATGGAAATCAAAATACATAGTGAATACTTAGAACTCAAAACCTCTGTGGGTTTGACTGAGGAGAATTAGAGAGAGCTGTGAAAGATACTTGTTGTATAGTACAAGGAGCACTGTGCTATAGCAGGGGATGGAAAGGCATCTCGGGTCGTGACCCATGCTGTGTGAGAGAGGAACTGGGAATCGGTCCTCTTGACCAGAGCTCCGCTGCCCCGTGGGGCTCTTTCCCATGACTCTTCCATAGCAAGTCATAGACAACAATGAATCTGTGTAAATCACTGCAGTTTTACAAGTCTTTCCTTCCTGTGGCTCATTCTTCTAGATGAGCGACAAAGACACACCAATCACATGGCTGTGGAGGTATTGGGAGCACAGCGCAACACCTCCCCATCTCCCCACTACTTTTAGTGGATTTGACAGAGGCAATCAGCCTGTGGCAATCATCCTAACTCTTTGCTCCAACACTGTCCCCACCCCAGCATACCTCTCTAGTCACTGGTTTTAAAATAACCACTGGCTCTTGCAAGTGACATAAACCCATGAGGAAATTTTATATATAATTACCCCAATGCCTGCCATCTCCAGAATCAGAGTGACTCTAGAGAAACACTAATCAAATGGTGGTACATGGAAGACTTTTAGGCGTAGAATTTAATACAGGTTGACATGTTTGAAAGAAAGTTGTCTCCTCAGGATGCCACCAGACAGAAAGCTTGCCGGTAAGGAGGCTAGAGACACAGGGTACTGAGCCCAGCTCACGACTAACTAGCTATGAGACGCTGATCTAGACACTCCCGTGTCCTCAGCCTCAGACTCTGAATCTCTGAAATAATAGGCCGAACCCGAGGCTCACTCGGATCGTGTTCATTTGAATGTTCTAGAAATTGGCAAAGAAATTGGGTGTAGAAGATGGATCCCAGTAGGAACCACATTCTAAAGGTAGACCTAGCCATTGGCTTACTTCCTTAGTTAGTTAGTTATCAAGGGGATGCTTTTTTGAGGGGCGGGCGCCAGGCATTGCTACACTCAGGACTCTGATGTGACCTCTCAGGAATCTCTGCCTTCATACCACAGCACTCCCTCATGGCTGCTGGATGCATCCTAAGGGTTTTCTGCTCCGTGTTTAAGAGGCAGGTAAACATTAGAATGACAAAGCAGAGCATGGAGGAATGAATAATCTGCCATTTGAAGAAAGAGCATTGCCTTGGGGTTATAAATAATGCATAGTTCAAGATTTTTTTGCAGGAACAAGCAACCATTACCTTTTACAATATCACTTCCAGCCGCTGGGGTTTGGAGAGAAAACCTCTCTACTGGATACACTTGCCCGGAATGGACAACAAAGTCTACTTAGGTACAGTGTCAGATACACTGTGACCCTTAGGGAAGACATAAATTGTGGACTCACAGGACGTGGGGTGAGCACCGGTGGTGTTATTGACAGTTCTGGGGCTCATCAAGCTGTTGAGCAAGGAGAGCTGGGGATCAATAACTGCATCAACAAAATGCTCCGGGTCCTGCTGATTGCTCAGAATATGGGTGCTGCAAAAGAGAGAACTGCACTGTGGTTGACCTGATGGTCCTTGAGGCCACTGGAGGATCAAGATATTGATGGCTCTGAGTGGAAAAAAGATACATACTGGCTTCAAGGACATGGTGGCCAGTTAGAGGACCAGGTGTTCTCTTTAAAGAAGGACAAGTGAAGAGTGCACTCATAAGGTACACGGGTGTGTCACACACTCATAGGTGAGGATTCCCTAGAAAAAGGAGGGTGTCATGAGTCAGCAAGTGACCCACAGTTTTCCTTTGAAGGAATGCAGGTCCTCTTGACCTTCATTTTCCTCCTCTTAGTCAAGTTCTAGCTATATAAGGAAGTTATTTAGAAAGGACTACAGCCACCCTATAGCCTCAGAGTTTTTAAATACCTAAAATGGGTAACTGTCTTCTAAGACGCGGGAACACCACCCAGTTTGAACAGTCACTGGAAGTGTGATGAGGGTTTCTGATGAAGGGTGAGATTGGAAGTGAACTCAGCCTCTTCTCTGTCCCATACATACCAGAATACTTGAGAGTGGATTCATAAACAAGGAGAATTACTCAGGCTTATAATTCTAGGGGTTGGGAAACCCAGTACTGGGTAGCCGTATATGCTGAGGGCCCTGTGCTTCCTCATAATGGGAAAGGACTCAGAATGGCAAGTGGGCAGGCAAGGAAAAGAGAAACATGAGGGGCACATCCATTTTATACTATTTATCCTCACAATACTTAACCCAATGAGGGCAGGAGCTCAGCCACTGTCACAGCAACCAATCCAGTCAGAAGAGAAAGGTCTCACTCCCTCTTCCCCAACTTCATTATCTCTCATAGTCCACTTCCTACCATAGCCGCCACAGGCATCCACTCCCACCCTCTCTCACAGCCCCACCTCCCACCCCACACCACCACAGACATGGAGTTCATGGCTAAGGGCTTCGGTTTTAATTCATCTTCAGCGTATACCTCTCTCCCCTGGGTGTAGAGTTTATGCCAGTCCATTCACAGCTAAGGAGAACAAGAGTTAAAGAGGAGAATAACACATCTGACTTTGTGGGTAAGAACTGGTTCTTGTTCCCCAGGCTTCAACCACCAAAGATATCTTTGTTTTTTCTCTTTCTTCTACAGACTCTGTCTTCAAAGTTCTTATTTACCATTTAATAGCATTATTAATTTTGGAATACTGAAACAGATTCTTGCCTCAGTGGGAGCCCCCAGTATGAAAAGGTTAAGCCAAGCCTAGCTACTGGCTTTGCAGCTGAAGAAAGAATATTCCAGACAGGGTCAGTGATTTGCTAAGTCTCGCTGTGCCTCCAGAAGGAAAGGCACTAAAATGCACTTCTTTCTCCTCTACAACACGGCACTCAGCACAGGTCTGATCTGAAATGAAATCTCTACTAGGAGAATACGGAGTTAAGGAGGCAGAATCACCCAGAAGGCTTGCCTTGTCTTCATGGCAGCTGTTCTACAGGCACCACACTTGGATTTAATAATTATTTCCCAATGGGGGAGAATAAGAAGGCTCCATTCTGACACCGTGCAGCATAAACAGGAAAAAATAAATGAATTTTAAAGAGAGTTGACATCCAGAGCACACTAAAAATACACATAAAGTCATTCGCACCTCGCTGGAGTGGGTTTCGTACAGGGTTTAATTTTGCTAGAAGGAAAACTAAGCTATGGCAGGATTCCTTTTGAAAGTCTGACTTGCTTCACAGGATGAGATAAACCTTCCCACCTAAGCTGGGAAAGTGAGAAAAGTTCCCACAGTAGAGGACATTAGGTAAGCTTGTGAGTCAGGGAAGACCCTTCTCGGTACAAATAAGACTGACGACCTCTCCTTCCTGCCCTAGACACGCCGCAGTCCTGCCTGGGATAGCAGAAAGGGATTGGGAGAAGGGAAAGGAAATATAATTAATGTTTTTCTAAGTGTCTACTTACTACATCGGAAATGGACTGGAGGTCTGAGAGACGGATCGGAAGGTAAAAGCACTTGCCACGTAAGCCTTGGGTTCAAGTTCAATCACAGGAACTCTTGTGAAAAAAAGCCAGATGCAGCAGTGTGCATCTGTTATCCCAGGAGGCAGAAACAGGATCTCCAACTGAAGATCCCTGGGCAACCAGCCTAGGGCACCAGTGCAGAGAAAGAGAGACCTTGCCTCTATGAGAAGGACGGGAGAACTGACTTCGGAAACTTGCCCTCTGACCTCCACACAACGCTGTAGCACATGCTTTGCAAAGACATCGTAAAGCACACACTCATGCACACACAGCAATAAATAAATGACATTCCAACCTGTGTCCTAGGGGTTGGCTGAGGTCAACATCTGCTAAAGGACTGACAACAACAAGGCAGCAAAGTACGATGGGTATGAATACGGACTGGGGCCCTAAACTACCTGAGTTTAAAACAAATGTACTGTCCTGCCCATGAGAGTAAAACCCGTCTTCCTCCCTCAGTTTCCCCATTATTATAAAATGGGATAACTAGGGAGAGTTCCTGTGAAAATGAAATTTTAGTAAATATTAAAACAATTTATAGGATGCTCCTCCATATGTCCAGAAGGATAAGTATCAGACAGCAATACATTTTACAAGTTGCCCTCAGCCCAAAAAGGCTCCAGAACGTATCCGAGTTCCCACACCAAGTGGTTGAACTTGGTCGTTTTGTTCCTCCACCCCTCAGGCTTGCAGGTTGAGGCTACGAATATGAGCTAGAACAGCCCTGTAGGCCAGGAGCCTCGGTATGCATCAGAAAACTCCTTCTCAGCACCCACCAGTACTTCTCTGCTCTTGTCTACCAAGACCTGACCCAAAGACTGGACCACTGGCTTCCAGACAGAAGCTGCAGTGCCTCTGCTCCCCACCCTACTCTGGAATTTCCCAGGAACACGCCACCATCCTTGGAAATGCCCCTGCTCAAGTAGCCCATAGGTGCTATACACAGCGAATAAACCACAGGATTGTACGCAGCAAACCATAAAGGACTTTCCACGCGGTGGCTGGAAGGAGGCAAACACGGTCTGGAAAGCTCCATGTCTGACAGAAATCATGACTGATTTTTGTCAAGAAGCAAAGAATGTACATCTCTCTGCTCAGCGTTAGGTTTTTTAAAATTGTTTTTATTGAGCTATATATTTTTCTCCACTCCCCTCCCTTTTTCTCCCCTCACCTTCTACCCTCTCCCAAGGTCCCCATGCTCCCAATTTCCTCAAGAGATCTTGTCTTTTTCTACTTCTCACATAGATTAGATCCATGTATGTCTGTCTCTCTTAGGGTCCTCTTTGTTGTCTAGGTTCTCTAGGATTGTGAATTGTAGGCTGGTTTTTCTTTGCTTTATGTCTAAAAGCCACTTATGAGTGAGTACATATGATGTTTGCCTTTCTGGGTCTGGGCTACCTCACTCAATATGATGTTTTCTAGATCCATCCATTTGCCCGCAAATTTCAAGATGTCATTATTTTTTTTCTGCTGTGTAGTACTCCATTGTGTAAATGTACCACATTTTCCTTATCCATTCTTCAGTCGATGGGGCATTTAGGTTGTTTCCAGGTTCTGTTTCCAGTGCTGCTATGAACATAGTTGAGCACATGTCCTTGTGGTATGTGCTCAACTATGTTCAGTGTTAGTTTTATTTTATTAATAAACTTTGAACTCAGGAGTATAAGTCTGATTATCTATTGACTCTAAACTTGATGACTTTGAAGTCTTCCGTATGTTTGCAGACATTCAGACACAACAGTACTAGAAGTCACTATGAACATCAAAAGCATACATCCACGTATTTTTGTTATGGATCAAGCACATATCTGACAATTTTACATATATGCATTTAATCCTAGAAGCACTACAAAGAGCCCTCTACTGTAAATATCATCTCACCCAGGGAGCAGCTAAGGCACCGAGAATGTGGAGGGTTTTCCGAGGAATTCTTGCTTCAAAAATGCTTCCCTGATGACCTTAAGGCAGCAACTTAGCAGCTTTAAACCACTAACTAGGCACACAGACTCAACCCGAAGTCATCCTAAAGGTGGCTGTGGAAATGGCCTCTACCCAGCCGTTAACTGGAGAAAGACGATTCATAGCATAGATAACTGCCCAATAAGCTCATGGGTTTTGTTTGTTGGCTGGTTGGTTTTTGTGTTGTTTTGTTGGGTTTTCCAAGACAAGATTTCTCTGTGTAGCCTCAGCTGACTGTCCTGGAACTCGCTTTGTAGCCCAGGTTGGCCTTGAACTCAGAGATCTGCCTGCTTCATCTCCAGCGTGCTGGGATTTAAAGTGTGTGCCACCACCCCCCAGGCAAGCTCATGTTTTTTAACCCACGGTTTTATTCTGTGACAAGCTACCCACTGAAATGGCCATTAATGCAATGCAAGGTAGTTCTCTCCAGTTCCCTGCCACCCTCCTCTGCCCCACCCTGGACAAGATGACTTCCAGCTGTGAACAATGCCACAGACCACAAAATCATTCATTCCTACTTAATAACATTCCTTGCCACACAGGCGAAGCAATGCAACCTTGCTCCATGCATACACCTTGCCGTACACGCTCTGTTTAGGAGTGGAATGTAAGTCCCGCCCCAGTGCTTTTCAACACGGCCACTGGGTTTGCTTTGGCTAATGAAGTTCAAGTGCAGTGGCTGGGGCAGGGGGGTGGGTTTCTGAGACACAGTTCATGTTGCCCCTTGTAGCAGCCTGAGTTCTTTTCAAAGACGCCCCACTCTGCTGAAGCCAGGGTTCTTGCCACCATCACAGGAAGAAATCTCAGCACAAGTCACTATGAAGCAGGATCAGAACTTAGTAGGCAGCGAGCTGACAGATTTAAGCACAGGCATTAGAGAGAGGGGCACTTGAGTAGAGGAAAGTGTGCACGCAGGTCTGATTGTGGATTTCTCAACAGGACTGTGCTTAAGGGTTTTACAATCGCTGTATGCATGGTTTGAGTGGCTGAAGTTACATCTCGAAGTATTGCTGAAAAGTTTTATTTCTCCCTCTTTCCAACAAATGAGGTCAAAGAATGGTTCTTGGGGTACACTGTATATGATTTTAGCTGGGCAGGTAAATCCATGGGTCCCGAGGGTTGCACAAAGCATTAAGACACATTTGTACTGTAAATGAAAGTTAAGGTTTTGTTTGTGAAACCATCCAAAATTGCACGTTTACATATGGAAATGGAAGAAGGCCATACTCAGAGACAATCACTTGAGCCTTAAGTATAGTTCACTGCTATTTGAACATTTTTATTTGAAATATTCCAAAGAAATATCATCAGAGTGGGGTAGTCACAAAAATTATGTTAGTATTCTAAAATTATTGACTCTCAGCTGACAAGAGACCTGACTCCAGGACAGCAAATTCCTTTCCCTTTCCAGGTCCTCTAACTTTGCCCCATCTTTCTAACTCCTTCAGAAGCGACTTGTTCTGATTCTGAGCAGAATCATTCACAGTGCTGGGGATGTGCCCCAGTGCTCCAATGCTTGCTGGCATCGAGCATGTGCAAGGCCCTGGGCTTGATCCTAGGTGGCTGCTGTTGCTCCTTTAGCCCGCACCCAGGATACATAAGGTACTTGGTACCTGAGAGGACCTTGAGTAAGGAATGCCCAGAACAGAGAATGCATCTTTGTGTTGGAAACCATCAGACACCTGGGTTCTGTTGCCTCAACACGACCTACACGGAATAGTACTTAAATGATTCAGGAAAAGTCCAAAATGTCTGCTAATCATGTTCAAACTAAAGGAGACACAAACCACTCTGGGGCCTTGCTGCTTAGAGAAACAGAATCCTGTGTTAAGGAAAAAGGAACAGAAAGGCTCAAAGGGCCTGCAGGAAGCGAGGTCTGAACAATGAACCAAAACACCCAAGGAGCAGAGGGACTAAGTAAGAGCTGTTGACAAAGAAGGAAGGGCATGAATTATAAAGGAACCCCTTAAGTAACAACAGGACCTGAGGGAACACGCATCCCCAACAGAAGCAGGATGAGACAAGGAATGGGAACAAATAACCATGCAGATGAGCACAGAGAAGCGTAGAGTAACCAGGCAGAGACCAAATGTAAGGGGAGAGCCAGTGAACAGTTTTAAGACACAGCACAGCATCACTCAGACACTACCAAAAGCAAGACCTTAAGAGCAGCCTAAGGTACTCCATGCTCCTGAAATAGCTACGAAGCCAGCTAAGAAGGGCCTTGCCTTTCTAAGGAGGCTGCCATTCCCTTCAATCCTTGTCTCCATTCTCTCCAAAAAGCCCGCTGGTCTATTTATGGTCCTCCCCTGCTGCCACGCCCTGTGAAATCTCAAATTCTTGCATTTGGTATAAGCAAAAATAAGGGACATTAACTAATTTTAACTCATATGAGAATGCAAATTAGTTCAGGGCTTGCCTTGGTAAACAGAATCAAAGGTTGACTGTGTGGCAGGACGGCTGAGTCTTTATCCTCACGACCCAATTATGTTCTTACCGGAAATGGGGTAGCTGCAGATTATCCCTTTGCCTCCATTTCATGTTCTAGCAGATCCATAGAGCCTCAAGCTTCCCAGAGGCAGTATGACTGCAGCAAGGCCACACCTTCCAGCCACTGCTCAGTTTCCTCTGCGCTACTGTCTCCTAGCTCTGCAGATTTCCAGCTCTAATTATCCTTTAAAGGGGATGTGCGCAGTGGCTCCTGCTTCCTGGCCAATCAGTGATCCAGAACCCCACTACTCCCATCATGACCTGGGCCTGAAAAGCACCAGTGTCTCCTGAGAGCACATTAGGAGCACAGGCACCCAGGCCCACAATCTGTATCCACTCGGTCTGTGCCATCCAAGACCCCAGAGGCTCCTACACATACGGACATTTCAATGGCACTGCCAGCGCACCACTCTTCCCAGAAGAAGAGAATCATGTCCCCGTGCTGTGTCGAACAGAAATATAAGCTAAGAGTCTTGGCGTAGTGTTCTAGAAAGTTAACAACATTTACTAGTCCTGTGTAGAAAGTATGTTACATTAACATCTCCCACCCTCAGTTTCCCCCTCTATAGAGTGGGACTAATAATTCCTGTCTCAGAACTGTGGCCACAATCAAGTGCTCACCAGAGCAGGGTGAATGAAGGGCCTTGGAGAGACCATTTTTTTAGAGACACTCTGGGCAAAAGCAGACATCCGACAAAAGATTCAGGGCACGCAAGACAGATTTAATTTGATTGCTCCTGTCTGGCCCTCAATGCTTTATGCTTTGTGTTTTTAAAAAGCCAAAATAGATTAAGAAAAGAGTTGGACAGCTAGGAGTTTTGACATACAGCACACACTAATTTACTTCCATAACCGTCTGCCCCACAGCATGCCAATACTTATGTGCGTGATTTAGCACATATACAACACAGTCTCCCAGAGTCTGGCTTCTCCTCCTAGCCGACACTTAGAAGAAAATATCTTGAGTAAGTTTCCTTGAAATATGCAAAACCATCTCAACACGGCATCCGAAGTTACAGACTGTGTACAAACCATCCTAGAGCCATAGAATCTCCAGGAAGAAAATTAGCATAGGGGATTTAAAGATACCCGTAAGCCTAAAATTTTCACCCATACAAATAAATTAGCAAGCCCAGATTAATCCTGAACCTCACTTCTCTAAAGTTTCTTTCAATTACAGCTGATGTTTCCTGACTTCCACCAGGGTGGGTTAATTGAGTCTTAAGAAAGTTGGGGTGTGTGTGCAGCTGAGAGGATATGTTAGGCTTGTCTGAGGCCTTGAGCTAAAGCCTCTGGGGGCTGGGAGTGTGGGAGGAAAGAGCTGAGACAGAGAGAGAGGCAACCCAAGAACTCCATGCATGGACCTTGATGCCTGGTGCATCTTCGTCATTGCTCACCTTGAACTTGATGGTTAGCCTCTGATAGAGAGAGATGGAGACAGAGAGAGGCAGAAACAGATAGAGAGACAACCCCAGAACTCTATGCCTGGGCCTGCATGCCTGGTGCATCTTCATCTTTGCACACCTTGAACTTGCCCTGTGGCCTCTGACATACTGCAACCATGTCGTAGTTTGCTTTCTATTTGGTCTAGGAGGTCCTTCTGTATTTCTGTTGCTTTCATTGGTTAATAAAGAGACTGCCTTGGCCTTTTGATAGGGCAGCCCTTAGGTGGGTGGAGAAGACAGAACGGAAGGCTGGGAGAGAAAAGGCAATGTGGCAGACGCCATGCTTCTCTAGCCCAAGATGGACACTGGTTAGACTCATGCCCGTAAGCCACATCCTCGTGGTAAATACAGATTATCAGAATGGGCTGAATCAAGATGTAAGAGTTGGCCAAGAGGAGGCTAGAACTAATGGGCCGGGCAGAGTTTAAATGAATACAGTTTCTGTGTAATTATTTTGGGTATAAGCTAGCCGGGACCAAAAGCAGGCCAGCGGCCGGGAGCTGGGCAGCGGGACACAGCCCGCTCCTCCTCATGCAACAGTATTGCTAAGATCAAACACTGTGACCAAAAGCAACTGAGGGAAGAGTTTGCTTGGCTTACACATCCTGATCACACTCCATCACTGAGGCAGGAACTTGACACAGGAACCTGGAGGCAGGGACCGAAGCAAAGACTATAGAAGAGAGCTGCTTGCTGGCTTGCTCCCCAGGTTCATGTTCAGCTATATTTTTTCTACCTCCCAGGACCAGCACCTTCCACTGTGGCCTGCCCCCCCCCATCAATCATGGATCAAGAAAATGACCCCACAGACTTGCCTGTAGGCCAGTTTGGTGGAGGCATTTTCTCACTTGAGACTCCTTATTTCCAGATGATCCTAGCTTATGTCAAACAGACAAAAACAACAACAACAACAACAAAAATAAAACACTAACCAGCACAAGCTGTAACACATGATGTATTTTTTTGGGTTTCATTTGGTTTGGTTTGGTTTTTGGTTTCTCGAGACAGGATTTCTCAGTAGCTATGCAGCCTGTTCTAGAACTCGCTCTATAGACCAAGCTGGCCTCAGACACACAGAGATCCACCTGCCTCTGCTTCCTGAGTGCTGGATTAAAGGCATCTGCCACTGCCCAGCCACATGATGTATTTTTTTATTTGTTTGTTTTGTTTTTGTTTTACAGGGCAGGGTTTCTCTGTGCAGCACTAACTGTCCTGGAACTCACTCTGAAGATTAGGCTGGCCTCAAATCAGAGACTCACCTGCCTTTGCCGCCTGAGGGCTGGGATCACAGGTGTGCACCACCACCGCCCAACACAAATGTATTTCTTAGAACAAATTCTGAAAGATAAACTAAAATAACATTAAACTAAAACTACTCCTTATTTTATCAATAAAGAAATTATTGGGAAGGAGAGTTAGAATAGAGAAAAGTGAGCTAGAAAGAAGGAAAGGAGAGATTTGACAAGATCACACCTTTTCTGCATCAGGGAAAGAACTGTATCACAGGCAATTAAACTTCTTTCCCTCATAGGACTCTCACGTGCATCAAAGGAACTGACAGCCATGTTGTTCCATGACAGGTGCATCAGATGATCCCACAAGCACTCCAGAGACCCTGTCTCTTGGTCAATCCCTTCCCGTAGTACTAGGTGACATTTGGTCTCCAGAGTCTGTGGTGCTCGGCATGTTTCTACCAATGACACGTTCACTAATCTTACACCACAGGCCATCACCCAAACCGCTAAAGCTCAGTGAGTTTGTTCCTAAGTGAGGGTTTCCCTGCCACCTGGCCTCCTCCAGGAGAAGTGCCCTCCACTTCCACGCAATCATTCTTCTAATAAAATACTTTAGATTGCTTTATTTTATGTGTCTAAACGATTTTGCCTGCAAGTATGTATGTGAACCGTGTGTGTGCCTGGTACCCGTGGAGGTCAAAAGAGTGATACGGGACACCCTCTGTATGCTGTGAATATGTTTTATTACCATTGGTTAATAAAGAAGCTGCTTTGGCCTATAGCAGGGCAGAATATAACAAGGCGGGAAATGCAAGTGGAGATAGTGGAGGAAGGAAGTGGAGTCAGAGAGATACCATGTAGCCACCCAAGAAGCAAGAGATAACGAACTATGAGCCTCGTGGCAAAATATAAAATAATAGAAATGGGTTAATTTAAGATGTAAAAATTAGTTAATAAGAAGCCTGAGCTTATAGGCCAAACTTTGTTGTAATTAATATAGTTTCTGAGTGATTATTCATGTCTGGGTGGCCAGGAAATCAAAGAAGAGTCTCTGCTGACAGAAAATGGTGCTGAATCCCCTGGCACTAGACTTATGTTTGGTTGTGAACCACCACATAGAAACTAGAAACCAAACCTGGTCCTCTGAAAGAGCAATAAGTGCTCTTAACTGCTGAGCCACCTCTCCACCCTCCTGCCCCATTATTCTCTTTTATGCTGAAGAATCCAAACTACCAAACTCTCTGTAGGATCTTTAAACCATCTTTTAAAAGGATGGACCAACTTTCTGGCTCCACAGATGCTGGGAAATCAGAAAAGACATTCTTCACTCAGCTCTCCCACTAAATTAACTGGTCATGTGCCCTTGACCAAGGCTGTACTTCTCTCTGATCTCATTCTCACATGTGATGCAAATATTAATAGCAATTATGAAGTGCAATACTATGTTCTGTATTACTAACAACAGCTATCCTTCAATGTTTTAAGGGAATTGATTTCAGAACCCTGAGGCTATCAAATGTCATAGATGCTCAAATTCCCTATATAATGAGGAAAGAACTCCTAAGACCCCATCCCTCATGAGGGACTCTGACATTTAAGAGTGACTAGGGAAAAGGATGACATTTTCTTCAGTGATATAACCAATTAAAATTTGCCCATGCCCTAGTAAATAATGCCACCCTTGCAACCCTATTTAAATTCAGTGGATCAAATACACTACTCAAGACATGGAAACAGGAGTAAGACCTGTTGGGAAGGAGGAGTGGGTAAAAGAGTAAGGATGAAGCAGGGTGATAGGGGGTGAAAAGGATGGAAATTTAGTATGTAAATGTATGGAACTGTCAGCAGTAGAAAACAAATAAAAAGCATCTCAACTTAGAGCTATTGAAATGTAGAAAGAGATGTATCTCCGAGTTAATTGTAGGCAGGTCAAGAAATAAAGATTCCACCATGAAAGAAGAGTGGAATCTATCCATTAAAAGTATCAGGTTTGAGAGAAATGTTCTCAGAAGTTAAATGGGGCAAGAAGTTGCAAGGAGCTGATGGTAGTGAAGGAGAGGTGCTTACGAGTTGGCCTACACCTGCAAGGCATTTTCTATTAATTCTGTAAGGTATTCACAAGAAAAACCCAAAGCATAAGCTATGCTCTATGTTTTTCTTCCTTAGAAAAAGATGTTGAGTCTCAATACTATGCAATAATACAGGAAACACTTAGTAAATAATGTTAAGTCAAAATAATAAAAATCAAGGTGTCAACATCTAGGAACATTTTATTTCTTCTTGAGCATAGAAGATTACCAAATGCACTTCTCAAAATATTACCCACCATCATGCTTCAATGAACAGGTTAAGGTTTTTGTTTTTAGTTCTTATTTTTTCTACATGTATTTTTTTTTTAAAAAAAAAACCTGAGAGTTTTATCTTTCCTCTTTTTCTGGATTTGCTTTAATGGTTTTTCTTTTATTAAGAAATATGACTGCAATATAATCCAAGGATGTTTCTACAGATGCTGAAGCTGTGACTGTTTTAAACATCAGGTCTGTGACTCGGGAGCTGTTTGTAGTTCTGTGGCACAAATCATAAACACAAGATGGACCAGTGGGATTCTCACAGCTGAGTCCACACCCCTCTGTGAGAGGCTACCAGGCCAGGGCATAACCAGGGAATAGCCATTTGACTAAGCATACAAGTCCAACAAAGAGAACCATGGGAATATATGGGCCAGGATTCATATATTTACAAGGACCATCAAAATAGTCTCTATAAATGCCAGCATAAGAAGCCCTTTCTTAGAGAAATGGGATTTTACAGGGATGCCATGTGGGTCAGAGGTACATTTTTTAATGAGATAATACCATAAAAATAAGAGGTACATTTTCTCTCATCAGGCTTAAAGAGGCCTAATGGTTTGGAAGGATAATCAATTTTTCAAAATGTTTTAAAAAGCCAGTGCTGGGGTGGTATTTTGAGCTGCATCTACCACAAGGATGTATGTTCTGGACTTTTCCAAAGATTAAATCCAAGACTAATGACATTTCAGGCCACCATCCAGGGCTATCAACCAAAAGGCCAACATCGTCAGTTATAGAACCACAGCAAGTTTTTGGCTTTATGCTTGGTTTTATTTATTTCTACATGAGAGACAGAGGTGTATGTACATGCATGTGTTCAGATATGCATATCCCGCACATGTGCAGCGGCCAGACGAGGAGATCAGGTGCCCTGCTCTATCACTATCATCCTTGAAGCAGGTCTCTCAATCAAACTGCAGCAAGGTTGGCAGCCAGCAGACCCCGGAGAGCCTCCTGTCCCCACCTCCCACAGTACTGGTCTTACAGTCAGGCCTATGACTACACCTGGCTTTTTATATGAGTGTGGGTGTTCACTTGTCCCCTTGCCTCTGAAGAGAGGAGCCCAGGGCGACTGCCTTCCTGGGAGCAGCCACACATGTGTTCTGTCCTGTTGGACATACCCATGGGCTACAAGCAGCTGAGCTGAATTGACTATCTGCCATTTTTCTGTCCTCAGAGCCAGGTGCTGATGTGGCCAGATGACCAGTTCTATGAAACAAACCTGAAGAGGGTGTAGGGGTACGCCGTTGGGAAGGGCTTCCGTTTCTGCCCTTTGTGGATAAGACGCAGGAAGCCCAACATGAACATTTCTCTATATGCAAAAGTCACTCGTTAATTTATGAGATTATCTTTTATTTTTGTATGAAAACAGTCTGGGTCTTCTTAAATGAATGGGCTTCCAGAGGCAAGCGGATCTCTATGAGTTTGAGGCCAGCCTGGTCTACAAGAGCTAGTTCTAGGACAGCTAGGACTGTTACACAGAGAAACTCTGTCTTGAAAAACCAAATGAATAAATAAATAAAATAAAAGAAGGAAAGAGGGTCCTTCTAAGTCTTGATTTTATAACTAAGGAAAAAATGATTCCTCTACAGAGCTCCTTCATAAAATTTTTCCAATACTTGACAGACCAGCATGGGTTGGCCCCACATTCTTCTAAGGCTTTGCTTGGAGGCCTTTGCATGTGAATGGTCTCTGCTGTATTCTCCCGGGGTCTAGAACCAAATGTATTATTGCATCAGGATGGGAGTTGGGGTGAGTACTCACATCTCGGTCATGCCAAGGATTCATGCCTACCCTTCAGCTCCTATTTCTAGCTCCATCGCCCTCTGTGCTGACTCATGACCACTGTGCTAAACATGTCACACACCTGTTTGACTGAAGGACATGGACTCCTATTCCGGAGGCCTCTCCAGGCAGCAGAAGCTCACCCTCCATGCAACTGTTTCTATTTTTGTCTAATTTAGTCCTCTTAATGAGAATTATTTTTTTCTGAAATTGCTTTAAAACATCTTTCCTTTAAAACACAACTCTGAGTTTACAGATCTTTCTTCCTTGGTTATTCAGAGTTGTTACTATAATAATGTATGTATGTAGTTGACATCAATGAGGGCATGTCATCCACAATCTGGGCCTATCTTTAGAACTATTTCCCTCACACTAAAGGCAGTAGCACACACAGGAGGCCTAGGCCTGCTTCTTTAAGATCCTGTTTGATTCACTTTTGTTTGTGCTGTTCTTCCATTATAACTGATCAGCAACTTCCATCATCTACTCTAGAGAAAAGCAAATTCATGAGTATTGTGGCAAAGCGCTTATTAAAGGGCTAGTGCAGGTGACAGTAGCTGACTCTCGCTTGCCTCAACTGAACCCCAGTGCCGCCCTGAGCAATCTTGAGGTGTCATCTCACAAACAGAGAATGAAACTTGCAGGCTTCTCCTATGAAAACTGTGATAGTGGGTGTGATGGTTAGCTTGAACTTTCAACTTGACCAGGTTTAGAATTACCCAAGAAAAGAGTCTCAGTGAAGAACTGTCTAGGTCAGGTTGGCCTGTGTGCAAGTATATGTGTGATTGTCTCGGTTATATTAATTGAAATGCAAAGACCCACCCACTGTAGAAGCGCCATTTTCTGGGCAAGGGAACCTGATGTTTATGAGTGGAGACTGGAGCTGAGCACTGGCATGCCTGAGTGCCTGAATCATTGCTCTCTGCTCCCGACTGTGAATGTCATGGGAATGACAGCAGCAAGTCCCTGCCACCTTGCCTTCTGCACAGAGTTGGACCGTAACCTGGATTTGCAAGCCAAATAAGCCCTTTCTCCTTTAAATTGCTCTTGTCAGCCGTGTATATTCTCACCGCAACAGGAAATGAAGCTGAGGCAGTGACAGTGCATTTCCCATAATCAATTTCAGCTGCCTGAAGGAAGCTGCCTGGGCCCAATTCCTTATTTGGGACAGACTTTGGGTTGGCACAGGCTGCCAGAGAATCGAGATAGAGGACATGGTGTCCATGAAATTCATCCTGCGCCATGAGGGACTCTGCCCACCCAAGCAATGTGCTCAGGGACCTTGGACTTAAATATTGTTTTCCATTCAAACTTCTCACAATGCATTTCTATTATTAAAACTTCACCACATTGTTTCTAGT
Organism: Ondatra zibethicus; assembly: GCA_004026605.1. Lineage (NCBI taxonomy): Eukaryota > Metazoa > Chordata > Mammalia > Rodentia > Cricetidae > Ondatra > Ondatra zibethicus. Next base: position 44,557 of record PVIU01008574.1, read on the forward strand.
TATACTGAAAACTAGTCACATACCCTATCCTCCAAATAGCTCACCGGTTATTTCTTTTGGACACACAGTGAAGATCAACAGCTTATTCAACAATCTGCTGCCGTAATTTTCTCATAACAAATTCTCAGTAGCGTTGGTTGATTGCCCAGTTGCCCAGGGCTTTTAGTGTAAAACAGACAGCACAGAGATGTAAACCCCCTGATCTCAAGGTCAATATGGGGTTAAACAAAACAAGTCTCTCTTAGAGCTAAGACAGAGATTCAACAAGTTTTGGCTGAAATAAAGTTAGCTAAGAATTATCCCCAATTCTGTGAAAGTGAGCAGGCGTCTCCGGCTCTCTTGTCACCTTTCTGGTACCATGGAAGGAGACCATAGTCTTATTTTGACATGTGTCACCTGCTGCGGGTTTAGAAAGGGGATTCTCTTCTTGTTCTCACTTTCCAGACAGGAAACCCAAGGCTCAGGGAGGCAAAGTACTCAAGACTGTGTGGCTATTAACTAGCAATGGCAGAGTCAGGATCTGCCATCAGGCCTCTGGCTGCAGAACCCACGCACAGCCCCAATGCCGCATTACACTTAGGGCCAAGAAATGCATGTGGAAGAGAATGCTGTAGGAGGGTCCTCCAAATCCAGAACCATGATCCAAGAAAATCTAAGCTCTTATTTAGGGTAAGTGGCTTCCCCATAGCTGCCTCACACTTACCAGTTCAAGGTCTCAGATTCAAAATTGTGTGCCCATTGCTGCTCTTAGGAGGGTCAGCGGGCACCACGCAAAAGAACACAAGCTTTGCATTACGTCCACATCTATTTCAGCTACTGGTTTGGAGGGTTCTGCAGCATACTCCATCTTACTAAAAAACCTAGTTCTCAAAAGTGGACAAATGAACCCTAGCTAGACACAATTTGTTGCTAAAATACAATGAAGATCAGATATGTAATTGTAAAGTATATTTACATATTCTTGCCTAGAATCAAAGATAAAATCAAATAAAGATACCTCTCATTTTAAAAAGAGTAACAAAATAAAAACAAGAAATAAAATTTTATTTCTAAAATAGTAACCTTAGGAAATTAAACATCAATATGCTTAGCTCCAAAAGATGAATTATAAATACACAAATTCTGTAACTGAATACAAAGATATACAAACTTTTCATTCTAAGGTCACCGGCGTAGCTCACATGCCAAGAGTTACATGAATTGGGGGACCAAAGCTATGCCCTACAGCAGTCCCACCGGCTAAACAAGAATTCTGGCTCAGAACTTCACATGAGTTTGTTCTATGTATGAGGTGTACAGTGCTAAGTCTGGACCACCCCCTCCAAAAAAAAAATCTGGTACCATTACTCTTACTCCAGGGGATGCTGAAAGTCTTTCCAGGCAATCTCTCTCAAGATGGTAGTAATAGCACAGATGCAGAGAACAGGCCGGACCAGTTTGGCAGAGCCACTGGGATTGGGGATCATCCAACTTTTACTCTTTAAGCCACACAAAGGAAGTCTGAATATAACAATTCCATTGTTTATTCACCTACCAGGTGTGGCTGCACAGAGATTTGCCTTATTTTCCCCTGTGCCTTCCTCTGGCCATGCTTTGGATCTGCCGACAGTTACCTATCCCAAGCACCCAGGCATAACGGTTAGCCTCTTAAGGACATTTTGTATGACTGTGAGCAAAGCATTGCCTAGCACTCCTTGACCTTAAAGCTCCTTACCTTCTTGTCAATGAACCTGGCATCCTGCAGACTGTTCCAGTTCTGCTCCAGATTTAGACCTGCCAGAATATAACTTTGGCCATCCAGCTATTCATTTTTATTGGGTCACTACATTCTGACATGCCTTGACCAGGACTCTTGATTTATGGCTTTATTCATTCTAAAATCATATACAAGCATCAAGCACCATGACAGGCTCCGGAGATACAATGGGAAGCAAAAGGATATGGAGGCCCCACTCCCTACTCTTAGCACACTGGCATTAATCAAATATGTCCAATATAATGGCAAACTGAGACAAGAGACCTAAAAGCATTTTTTTAAAAAAAAATCTGGTTTATAGTCAGGGAGTGAGGGGGATAGGCGGGAGGAATTTCTTTTCTTCATTTTATCTGAAGAAGTGGCAGGTGTTATTTAAGCCAAAGGCAAAGAAGGAGAAACCAGAAGAGGGTAACCGCAGTGGTGTGCTAGGAATGTCGTCCGTACTCCTAAGAGCAACGGAAAGTAACCACAAGGTTTTAAGATGGAGAAACTGGTCCTGAAGCTAAAGCAATTCTCAAGATTTTAAGTGTGTGTGTGTGGTGGGGAGTACTTTCAACTTTGAGTGCCAGATACTTTTAAGGCTCCCTTGTGGCAAGCTGCCTGAGAGTGGTATCCAGAATGTGTGGTGGCCACTGCAGTCAAGAATGAAGGGGAGGATGCTTCCAGATGGATAAACTGGATGACTGACAATGTCATTCATTATCACAGTGTCCTACAGAGGAGAAGCACTTGGGGGAGAGTGGAGAGAGGAGTCATTGCTTCCAGCTCTGTGCTAAGAGCCATAGGTTTCTCATTTTGATTTTACAACAAACACACAAAGTAAATACCATTATATATTTCCCAGTTTAAAGCTACATAAGTTTTTCGAATTCAGACTATATAAGTCTAACTTTTAAGGACAATGTAGTGCTCCATTAGCCTCACTAAGTCTCTCAGGAAGAATATGGCACCTCTCTGGAGACCAAAACCCAAAGCCCAAAGAAATGGATCTGTGGTGATGCCAGAGATCATGAATGGCTTTTTTGATACCTACAAAAGGAGAGCCACATCATGGTGCAGATTGCACAAACCCAGAGGTGCTAAGCATGTCAAAGTCCACCCCCACTCCGAGCCCCACACCAGTCTAGCCCCTTCCCAGTGTTCTCCAAGAAAACCACGAAGTCTATGGCTCTCCAGTAAGGCCAGGTCCAAGAAGAGTCAAATGAGCAAAACTGCACTACATTCTTTGCCGATGTGTTTTCTCCTCTTCTACAGCTTTCATCCATCCCCACGATCCAATCCCCATCCTTTTCTGTTAAGATGAAACACTGGAGACAGGGAAATGCCAAGAAAGCATAAGCTTCCTTCACTAAGACACCATTGCTTGCAAGCGTGCCCGAGATTTGTGCGCTAAACTCAAAATAACCACAATATCCACTCAAATAAACAGTACTACACCAAGCCTGCCAGCTTCTTATTGAGGTGACATAAAATATCCCCCACACCACAGACTGAAAAGCACCTTGCCCATTGATCACATGTCCTCCAGGACCTGAGCTGCTGTGTAAGTGACAACAAACATCTCTTTTCTTTGAGACAAACCATTACACTCTGACACCCGGTTACCTGGAAAAGCTCTGGTCAGGTTCTTTTCCAAAGGTCCTGAGGCTAAAACAATTCTCAGCTGCTGGACTGAATGATCCCACAGTGAGAAACCCAGCGGACTCTAGACCTAGCCAAGGCTCATTTCTCATCAGTCATCAGTTGGCAAGGCAGGCAGATGCCACTGTGCTTACTCCAGAAGGGCTCTGGAAACCTCAGTTTCCTGTCCATAAATGCCCTGGGCAAAACTCACTGCTGGGGTCAGGCAAGGCAGAGTGTGACTGACATCCCAAAGGCTGGAAAGCAGAGAATCAAAACCTCAACGCTAGCCTGAGCTAGAGGAGTCCCTGTCCCAAACGATCAAAACAGAAGGGCAGCAACTCCAGAGCACCTGCCTGGCTTATAGTATGGGGAGAGCCGATCCTATGGCCCTGGATCAGAATACCGTCAACCGGATGAATGTGTTCTGTAGCTTCTCCTCCACTGCTGCCCCTTCCCACTGCAGATCTTTCCTGAGTGCTTTTAAAAATTCCTTCTCAGGGTTCTGAGACATGACTCAATGGGTGGTGACAAACCCGAGTTTGATCCCCGGGACCCACATAGTGAATGGAGAGGACCAACTTTTGACAATAGACCTCTGACCTACTCACACACACAGATGTGATAAAGAATTTAAATCCATGTTGTGAACATGCATCTCCTTCCAATAAAAAATCAGGATAAATATGTTGCTTCAATTTCCCATCGTATGGCTACTCCACAGAGCTTCTCTCTGATGCAGTTGCTCATGAAGAGTTTAGGCTGTGAACTCTCATCCCGGTATGATGCATTCTCGAGCATACACTGACATCCAGCTCATCCTGCATTTTTCTCCTATAGAAATCTGCATTTCCACAAACGTCGGAGTCAAGTGTCTCAGCTGTCACTGTTGAAGTGGCACATGCGTGACCTGAACCGCAGCCATGACTCTTCACTTTCTCTTACAAACAACATTCCAGCAGCAGCTGGTGACCCCTCCAAGGCTGACTTGAGACCTGCACGGCACAGTGTGTGGGTGGCAGTGGTCCCCACCCATCAGCAGCTGCGTGAATTGCATCAGCTGGTGGTATATGGGGATACAAGGGGCTCAGCAACCAGCCTACCCAGTATGGAGACACTGGCTTCTTGCCAGCCCCACTTCATGGCTTTCTATCCACCCGTAGGTTATCCCTCAGTTACAATTGTTCCCCAAAGTTCATGGGAACTTGGACTTTATTTCCATGAAGTGGTCCTTGACCAAACACTTTTCTGAGGGAACTTGTGTAAAGTTGGAAAACATTTTCCAGATCATAGGCAGGAAGCCATCCTTCCTTCCCTTTCTTCTTCGGTCTCTCTTACACAGGAATGTGTATCTAAGAAAGGCCAAGACACTGTCATACAAATGGTTAAGAGAACAGAAAGCGAAGTGATCTGATCTGAACTGAACTGAATTGCAGGATTTGTTTTCTGCCTCTGCTTCAATTCAGAACCGGCAGGTGGAGAAAGAGCAGGGGCAATGGCTGAGAGAAGGAAAATGCCCACTCCAATTTCAATATCCAGCAGTGACCATCCAGACTAGAAGCACAACTGTATTTTCATGGAGGGCTGGGAGGAACGTCCAGGCGAACAGCAGCACCCTCTGGCTGCTCTTACCCCTGGCTTGGTCCTTGCTGTCAGTTATACTGTTGACTCCATTCCTTTTAGCTCTAGGGCATGCCCTACAATGAAAACACTCTCCTCTCAATAACAGACAGACAGAAACAAACATTCTTAGTAGGGAAAAGCAGACAAATTTTCAAAGAGATTTGGTTTGTTTGTTGATTGGCTTTACAGCCCTAGGAGAAAACCTGGGCCTCACACATGCTTCTTCTTAAAGATCAGGTCTCACCAAGGTTTCCAGGCTGCCTTGAACTCAAGGCTCTGCTGTCTCCTGGAAGTAGCCAGCCCACGTTCAGACCTCTGAAGGCATCTAAATTATTCTAAACCATTCAAAGCTATATATCACACTTACAACACATCAAAATTAATAATAAAAGAGGAAAATCTGGCAACCAGGCAGTTTTAAGTATCATATTGATCAATTTATAATAACGTTGAATAGAAAACAGTTCCATCCACAATTCTTTTCTAACTACGGCTCGAAGTTTAATACAAAAATCAGAACAGTAAATATCTTTCCCTTAATAAGCTTTTCACACACAAATGGCAAGATTTACAGACATGATTTGTCTTCCCAAGAAAAACATCGGCTAAAGAAAAGTTCTGTCTCTTCTTGAATATTGTATATTAAGCATGAATTTTATTACTGAAAGTATTTATTAGGAGAAATGTGTGATGACCAAAAGTGACCAAACACATTTGTGGCAGCTGAGCAAGAAAGGTTAATTGTGATTTCTAGCCAGAAGCCTATTCTAAGAAAAGACCAATTTCGCTCTAATTGCTCCTCTGGGCTAATGCAGGAAACTGGTAACAATATCAAGCAACCTCCTTTTCCAGTCTTTTTTTTAATGATAGAGAACAATTGCTGGTCTGAGGAAGGGACTCAGTAAATATATTACACATCCCTTTCAGCTGATGACTCTGGAAGGGGGAATTTCCATCCAGGCGTTGCTATTAGAAATGAGACTCCCAGCGGATCCTGCAATCTGAGCATTACCCTTAGAAACTGAGAAAATGCCACAGCCACAGTCCCAAACTCTGTGTTTATTCTTCCTCATTATCCACTTACACACACAGGCCCAGACTACAAGTTGTCAAGATTAACTTGATGTTTCCAGCAACCTTCTCCCACTCCTAGGGGAAGAACAGCAGGAGCTAGCTCCAGCGAAGATGCAAGGCAATTACTGAGTTTCTGCACTAAGTTGCTTTTTTCCCCCCTTCCTTCCCCCCTACCAGAGGTTTTTGTAAAACTTCTAAGGAGTCAACAACCACAGAAGTGATCAGAAACTTTCTGGATTTAATCACATTCTCCCAAACACTCAGTGCTGATAGACTGGGTTGGGCACGAACTAAAGGGAGAAAACAAAATATCAGCATTAATCAACTTTGGTGGTCTCTTTTTTAAAAAAAAAAAACGATAATAATAAAGAGGAAAAGGAAGAAAGGATATCTACATGTGGTGCTGTATGACTTCGCTGCCACCCTTGCCCTGAGTAGAGCCCTCCCTGCCCTTTGTTGTGTTCAGGAAATAGATGACATCCTGCCTTGTGGTGGAAGCATCACCTCACGGACTTCAGTACTGCCTTCTGGGGGAGTTTAAAGGTTATAGGCACCATAGATTATGCATTTTCTCTTAGGCCAGACCCATAAAGGTACTTTTGGACTCCATAAAAGATACAGCTTCTAAATGGCCCTGGCTTTTGTTTCTTAAGTGCTAAGACTGAAATCTTTCCATTATGATTATTATAGAGAAATGTGCCCGGACATTCATAATGGTGGCATCTGCAGACACGCGGTGAAATTGTAGTTCACTGTTTACATTTTCAGACAGTAAAATATACCAGACCAGCACGTGAAGCCCACCAACCTCAGAGGCTATCCCCTTCTGCCCTGCTCCAGGGTGTGGAAAGAGCAGAGACCAGAGTCAGCATACCCTGGATGCCCCTAAGTTCTGCACTGAACAGCCTCTGAGGGGTGCCACCCCGATCCAGGCAGAGCCTGGTTCTCACAAGGGCTTTGCCACTCTCAGCTTAACTACTGTCCCAGGGCTTTGGGTTTTTTTTTGGGGGGGGGTGTTGTTTTGTTTTCCTTTCTTTTACATGCTTACAAGTCTTTTGCATTTATGAAAGGAAAGAAGGCTGGGCTTTTTTTCTCCCAGAAGAGGAGGACCCTCGTTCACCCACTGTCCCTGTCCTTCGGGAGCAAACTCTCTCAGGAGTGAGGCCAGGCGGAAGGGACTGTTTGGCGCAGTAAGTCACATCAGTTCAGACAGGCCTCACTCTACCTCTGCACCTTGCCCGGCTGCGGGTGAGGGAAAAGAACGCTAATTCTAGAGAGCTGCAGAGGTTCTTTACTGGCACAGCTTGCACACACCGACAACTAAGCTGCAAAGTTGTTTTCATCCTCCTCCTCCTCTGCACACCCTTTCCTCCCCGCCTCCAGCAGCACACATCCACGCGCACGGACACACGCACCCCTGAAACTTACCAGTTTAGATTTGGCGCGTTGCAAAAATTCTTCCATGCCTCTGCAAGGGACTAGGACCAGGGGTCCGAATGGAGAGTTCCAAGAGGATTGAGAGCGGTAGGCAGGAGCAGAATCTCCAGAAAGTGGTCGCTGCTTGGGACTCAGGGACCAGCCGCTCCCTAGGCGGGCTGGCGGGGACTGAGCCCTTCTCGCTTCCTCCGGCCTGCTGGCCCAGCCCACGCACCGCAGAGCTCCGACTCTGTCCTAATAAGGAAAGTGGGTGTGCCGCCCTGGAGCCCGGGGACTCCACAGGCCTGCTGGCACGCGCCTGGGGGGGCCTGACGCGGGGCTGGCGGTGGGGGTGGCGAGGGGCTCCTCGGCCAATCGCAGAGCCCCGCGGTGGCCTCCTGACGCGGTGTGCTGAAAGATGCTGCAACCATGGACAGCGCCCAGAAGTACGCGCCAAGTGCTAGGGGCTACTGCAGAGTAGCACTGCTGCAGGCCTCAGCCAGGAAAGGTGGGAAGAGGGACTCAGGCCCCAGGAGAGGCCTTGTCCTAGGCCAGCGCCTCTCTGGCTGGCTGGCACCTTACCGAGAGCTCAGTGGTCACTTAATGAGCTGGTCTGCTGGCCTGGCCCGGAATGCACTCAGGGAGATTGGCGCTGGGAAAGAAGGGGGGTGGGGAGGAATTGCTGAGCTAAAAGCCATCCGACCTTGATGGCTAATAACCAGAAGAGCTGGCAGGGAGGTTGTGTAGGCTGCAACTTTCCTCCCTACCCTCCAAGCATATCCATCCAGCATCCGATTTCCGCAGCTCACTGCAACTAGTCGCCTTTCCATGATTCCTGGAGCTAATGGATAACTATATCTTGCGCAATCTCCATCTACTCTTGATATGGATGCTTGGGGAAAGCTGGGTGATGCAAGCGAGCAGTTTCACAGACCAACAGCATGAGCATCCCTGAGCTTATTAGAGATATACTCTCTGCCCCCACCCACTAAATAAGTGTCCGTTTCTACAAGACTCTCAGATAGGTCTATTTACACTCAAGTGTAAGAAGCTCAGCAATAAACATTCACGTGTGCAACTGTGAGCTTATTTTATACCATGGAGGTTTGTGCCAGGCTCCTTTATAAGGGCAGGGGGAGGGGGTTGCACAACTGCCTATAAGATCCTCGTTGCCCTCTCCTCGGTCCTTAGTGCCTAACATGAGCTTGAGGCCTCAGCACAGAGGTGTTTCCGGCCTGCCTCGAGTCACAGTATACTAACCACAGGCTTCAAACCCTCTTAGATTGAGGCTCTTTTCCAGTCCAACTAAATCAGCACCGTGTGGTGCCAGGCCACAGCATCAGCCATGATGGGCAGCCATAAGGCTCCAGGTCTCAGTGAACTCCAGCATATGTCTGAATCACTGACAATAAAATGAACCAGGGGTTTCTGTGTCACATCCAGAATTTCAAGTCTGTCTTTAGACTTTATATGTCTAGCAGTCTCCCAAGGTTTGCATAGGCTTCAGCTCCAGGTACCTCACTTTAAGAATGAAGCTTGTTGTCCAGAGTGCCTTCCTGATGTATTTATCCACAGACTGAGCTGCTGCCCTCTCTGCTTTCTATTAGCAACTTAGGTTTTCTACTGTGCTATAAATTGCCTGACTGCGCATCTATAGTGTCTAAGCTGTGAGCTCCCCGAAGACACAAACCTCACCTACCTCATTCATAGCTGGATCACTAACAGGACATGAGTTCTGTATCTATAGATTCTCAGCTTAAACATGTGTTAATGGATAAATGTACATCTGGAAAGAGTGTTGTGTGTGTGTGTGTGTGTGTGTGTGTGTGTTGTCTGTCTGATACTGTATCTCTGTCATTTTCCCACTCCTTGTATGTGCTTATACACTTCCTAATCAAATCATTTTTCACTAAAAAAAAAAAAGAGAGCGAGAGAGAGAGAGAGAGCAGAAATCAGCAGAGTCTTGCGATCCAATTAGCGGAAGTGATGGGACTCGGAAGCTCAGGGACGCATTCAGGTGATGAGCCTTGAGGAAGCTGCAGATCCTATCTGCTTTCTTTGCTGACTTAAGGAACTTAAAACCATACAGATAAAGTGGTGCAGACAATTCCACTAACGCCATAGAGGGCAATCCAGAGACCTCCTTTTGCCTCTGGCTTCACTGGAGAATGTAGAGAATGTCACATAATGCTGTTTTATGTCGCTGACCTTCTTCTTTTCCCCTTTCTCTCTTCTTCCCCACTCCCCTGCCTTTCTTTTTCTTTTTAGACAGGAGTTTGCGATCTTTTTGTCTCAGCCTTCTGAGTATTGGGGATGACAAACCAGTATAACCAAGTCTTGTGGGGTAGCTACCAGAGAAGACTACTTGCACACAGGTTTAAGCCAGCAGTCTTTATTAACCAGTCAGTGACTACACGGGGTATTCTGGATCCCGGTGTAGCCCCAAGCCTTTCTTAGGGTGCACTTTCAAGCCTAAAAACATTATGCTGGGTTGACATGCTTCAATTAACAGGAACAGAGAGCCAGGAGCAGAACTGCATTCCTTCATGTCTTCCTTCAGCATACATAAGCCTTGGCTATGCTTGGGCAAATATCTCCAACTCCAGGTGCATAAGGCGGACATGAGCCAGGCCTTCACAGGGTAGTCGCTGCAGTTCAAGGCTAAGCGAAGCAGCTGGGAAGCAGATCAGCTTTGGTGCTAGTTTCTATGCTATACAGTATGGCAACTGCAGTCTCTGCCCTTACCCTTGATCTGTGGTATGCTAAATAAGGCTGGCAGTCCTTTGACTTTGCTCATATGAGAAGCAGGATCCGTATTCTCTCTCCTTGAATCTAGAACAGCTCCATGACTTCACAAACAATCAAATATACCATGGAATCTTGTCCATTTCTAAGTAAAAGCCTCTCTTTTTACTTACCTCTTGGAACCTACCTCATGCTGTGAGGAAGCTAAAGCCACCTTAAGGCAAGTCCTGGACACGGAGGAGCAGGGGCTGCAGTGAGCAGGCCAGACGGTAGCTATATGTGGAACTTTGTCTTAACTTCTCCAGCCCTAAGCATTCAGATGTGGAACCGAAGTAAATGGCGCCTGCTGGGCTCTGCCCGACCCTTGGCCACTTACACAAGAAGCAATTTTGAGCAAACTTTTTTCCTCAGTGCTCAGTCCCTCCATTTATAAGGCTGGAATAACTTTCCCCCTTAGAGTCACCGTGCAGCCCACATGCAATCCTGTGAGCAAGCTGCCCCAGTCCTGTCAATCGTGCTCTTATTGCCCAAGGCTCCATTAAGAACAGGAGAAACAATGGAGTGACTTCAATGGAAAGGAGGGTCTTCGGTGAAGCAAGGGGGCGTCTCTAGCGCACTGCGCATGCACTGAAATGGAATGTTCCCCAATGGGGTCCATGTCTAACCCTCCCACCTCCACCACCCGGTACCTCCTACGAATTTGCTCCTTTGGTTCCTGGATTTCCACAGTGAGAAGTGTGTTTCCAGAGAGGCACCACAGGTGTTTCTCAACAGCACAGCTGGCTGGTGACATTTAAGTTTCTCAGAACCTGTGTCCTTTACCTTCTCAGTTACTCCTCCCCCAGCCCCTTCCCACTCCCCCCACACCCCGTCACAGGGGTACCGGATCTTTCTTCACAGGCTCTCAAAAGAACACTGTACCTACATCCACCTCCAAGTATTCTTACTGTTATTGGTGCCACTATAAGGGCAGCTGGGCTTTCCTTTCCAGGCCAGCTCCTCCTTACCAGAAAAGAGGGAAATGTGGTTATCTCCTTGGTTAGAAGCAGCAACTGGCATATGCTGTCCCTTTTAAAGAGAAACTCAAGTAGCATGGCAGATGCTGAGTCACTGCTTGTGGACTTTTCCAAGCCTTCTAGCTCACTGCCTGCCCCTCCCCCACCCCACCCCACTCTAGCGGGGGTAGTCCCTTGGTACTGACATGTTAGCTGCTTCTAACTCATTGCTGTGATGCACGTCAAGGATCTGCGTCTCCTTGGTGAGAAAGAACTGGAGGCTTCTTTGAGGATAGGAGACAGGGGGTGGACAAAAGTATCTTAGTCTCTACCCTTTGTTCAGCTTCTCACCGTCTGGGAAATGCCTGTTTTTCATCCTTTGAATGGTCAGATGTGACACATTTTGACAAATCGTAGTGAAAGGAATTAATTTTTTTAATGTGTTTTGGCAAGGATATTAAATTTTTAAAAGACGGGCTTTGTAAGACTTGATTTTAGAAGAAGAAATGCATACAGCTGTTCCATGCCCTCTGTCAGAAAGGAGAAAGGGCCCTTACTGGACTTGTCAGTGGGTGGCAGGGCCTAGCTCATTTGGGAGAATATCCTGAGAGTCAAATGTCCAGGCTTTGAACAGGGCACACAGCACTTGCGTCATTTCTGGGAAGCACAGGCATCTTGTGGAGCAATGAATTTAATTTGAAAGGACAGTAGAGAGGGCAAGTGCTCTGAGTCATCAGGACAATGAGCAGTGGCTGCCACTTGAAGATCTGTAGATGTTGACAAATGAAGCTTGTGGCTGCAAAGTCCCCCTTTCCTCAACCTGACTGAGGCCAGAGGGGTCACATTTTCCACACACTCTTCCTGCAGAAAGGTAGCTCAGTTCCCATCAAAACAATACTGCCTGCCTCACGAAACCCATGTGCTGCGGTTTAGCATGGCTGAGTGTGTCCTGGAAGCTACCTGTGTTGGAAGCTTGGAGGCTGGTACGCACTAGTAAGAGCGGAGGCCTTGTGGGAGGTCATCAGATATCTTGCTCATCACCTTCATAGGGACAGACAGGTGTTCCCTTTAGAATAGGGTAATTAGGAAATAGCAAGGCTGACCCCATCCAAGCTTTTGGCTTCCTCACCAAGTGAGTCCTTCCACATATAATCCCACCATTTTAACTCTACCTCATCAGACCCCAGAAAATACCAATGCTATGCCTTTAGATGTCCAAAACTGTGAGTCAGAACAAAAACAAAACAGCACACACACACACACACCGTGCTTACTAAGCACCCAGGCTGTAATGTTTTGTGATAGCAGTGCAAAACAGACTAACGGTTGGTGTGAGCTTTCTCTCCTGGCACCGTTGTACAATTCCATTAGGCAAGGGGCTTGGAATACTAATAATTTTCAAGGTCTGAGATTCTACTAACATGATTTTTGATCTCTGAGGTAACCTTAAAAGATGAAGAACAGTGGTCACTAATACTGACTCTGTATCAGAAATGAAAAAACTGAGATCCAAAGATGTGCCAACTAGGTAAAAAAAAAAAAAAAAAAAAAAAAAAAAAAAAAAAAAAAAAAAAAAAAGGTAACCTGAACAAATAATTCAAGCAGCAAGTAGCCAAACCAGAATTCCAGCTCAGGCATCAGGGTCCAGAGCCCAAGGACCCAAACTAAAGTGTAGCACTACCATTCCGCCAGCGTACACAACCCAGTGGAGCATCTAACGAAGGAAATCTAGAGACTGGGAAGAAATCAGAACACACCCCACTGCTCTATTAAGTGTCCTTCATACTCAAGAATAAGCTGGCCACACCCTCACCTACAGAGTCCTGCTTGAACACAGACCTCACAACTCTACTCAAAGATGTGCCAAAGTAATCACCAGAAGGAAAGAGCTGTATGTCCCTGAGGCACAGGCATCCTGGGTCTTTTGGAACTGCTGCCGTAGACTGTGGCTCAGCCACATATGGTGGCTTCTCTCCTACAGTGTCCTTTGCCCTATCCCCAGCCTCCTTCCATCACTCCTCTGCTAAAGCCGAAGAGACCACACAGCGATGGCCAGAAGCTGCTTTAGTCCTTCAGACACTGACTTTTCTGTCTCCACACCTCTCTGTCCTGGCAAAAAAAGAGAAAGACTTGAGTGGATGTTCTCAACCTTAAAATCTACTGTTACAAAACTGAATCACATTAGGTCCATAAGGAATAAGAACAAACATGAGGAGAAACTAAGTCTAATTTCCAGTGAAATATCTTTATGGACATTTGCTATATGTTTAAAAGTCACTGCCCTAAACAAACAAACACAGACCAAGCATTCTAAGGAGCCTCAGTTTGAAGCTCAGTGGTTAAGAGATGCAAACTGGCAAGTTTGGGAAGAGGAAAGTAGCAAGCTGGATCCGTCGAAAGTCTTTGCTTCCTTGTGTTTTAAATGCTTGATGTCCTCAGAGGAATTATGTATTCATGGCAGAAGCCTAAAATTAAAAAGAAAAGAAAAGTTTCGGGTTGGAGGATGTTGCACCACTATTGTCTAAGGCTTTCTATATCTTACCTGTGACAAGAAGAAAAGAGAGAACTCAGAAAATGTGTTTCCAATACCATCAGATGAGAAGTAGCAAGACAGGAGTATTTTTAAATACTTTTTTACTTTTATTTATGTGCATGAGGGTGCACGCCCATGCTCATACATAACCCACATACACACATATGTGCACATGTGTACATCCAGAGTGGCTCCTCAAAGTGGCACCGACAGAGGGCCTCACATCCCCCAGAGCTGGAGCTATAGGCTGCTATGAACTGCCCAATGTGGGTGCTGAGAACTGAACTCTGGTCCTCTGCAAGAGCAAAGAGTGGCAACTATTCTTAACCATTGAGCCAGGTCTGAGAAGTGGACATTTTTTTTTCCAAGTCCCACAAACTGTTGACTTAAATGAAGGCAAAAAGTTGATTTGCTCTGTATCTCCCTATTTCAGACCGCTGCACCATAAAACCTGATGCAGTTCTAGAAGGAAGGGAAGAAACACACGAAGTCAGTTCACCTGAGCCAGTCTCCTGCCGCCATACTCGGCTGCAGAGCCAGGCTTTCCGGCAGTGCATCACCACCCAGTTACCCAGCCGGTGCCCCTGCCCAGTGCTCTTTCCCATTTGAAGCGGTATAACCCACCCTGACCTCTACAGCTAAATTAAGGGAATCTGGGAACTGGTCCTCTCAAGAATGCATTCACCTTAGTCTTGCAATGAAATTACCTCAGAAATTTAGGGTAGGAACACAGTTTACTTTTTTATAACTTCAGAGATGCTTCTCTCATCCCACAAAGGTGGTAAACCTTTGGGTGAAAATAGAAAAACAAATCAACAATAGCAACAAGAAAACTTTTAAAACCAGATTTGAAGCGACAAGTCAGCACCTGGACGCAGGCAGTCTGTTGTTGTCACTTCCAAACCATGGTTAAGAGTGCAGTGTGGTCATTACTCGATTAACAAGAAATCCACACTGCTCTCACTCTACAGCGGCTGGTTGAAAACATTTATAGACCCGAGCAAACCAGGAAGGATCGGGGGCTTTGAAAACGGTGCATGAGTTACAGTGCCTGCTTTGCTATCCACCCAGCGCCTGTTCAGCCCATCCCGCTTCTGGTCCCTCTCCATAGCTCTGCCCTGTTCCCGAGGACAGGCATCCATCTCACCGTGCTGTATCCTCCCACTACATCCGGCAATGCGACCTTTTCAGATAATGACTTCCTCAGATAATGATACTAATAAGTGTTTTCCAATTCCTCCCAAGCTGAAGCCTCTCAGAGGAGAAGTGCACAAACCAGATAAACACGGGGCAGGCAGGGAGGGGGGGAGATACAGGCATTTTGAACTGCTTAGTTAGGGTCTTATCAAAGTGATGGCTTTTAATTATATTCAAAGACAGTATCTTCCAGAATGCTGGCTCGAGCTAACTTTAGACCTGGAAACATGGCAGATGGAGAAAGACAGAAAGGAAGAGAAAGACAATTACCTGCTCAAACAGTTCAAACCCACCTCCATTTCTTTCTACTAGTTAATGAACTTCTCTGTTTTGAGGCTTCCAATTCAGAAGGTATGATAAAAAGACACATTTTAAACATATTTGGTATCTTTAATTTTTAAATTCTGTGTGTGCATCTGTATTAGGGTAAATTGCAAGTCATTGCAGTTGTCCACGGAGGCCAAAGGATCCCCTGGAGCCTGTGTTAAGGCAGTTGTGAGCCATCTGGAATGGGTGCTAAACACCCTCTTAACCGCTAAGTCACCTCTCCAGCTCAAGACTTTTAAAATAATCTCAAAAATCTGCTAATTACCATTGTAATTCCTCAAATACATGTGCATGCAAATACAACTATTTAAAGCCAGATAACTAAAGCTGGACCGACAGTGAACTTTTTTTGTAGCAGAGGAGGACTGGGGTAGAGAGAAACCTGGGTACTTACCCTGTGTGATGACCTAGTAAAGGCTGAGAAACCCTGGGGCTCAGGAACAGGACAGACCTAAATGTAGGGAAAACCCATAGAGAAAGTGTGAAAGAATCCAGGAATTTCTGGTCTGCACAAACACATTCATGGCAAATCCCTGCAATGGTCTTATTCCACCACAGATAATGTTGTAGTCATGGGAGACACATACAGACAGGGGGAGCCATAGAGATTTCAGGTATGGGGGACATACTGGACTCTGAATGGGTCACTCCCAAATAGGAGCCCCCGGAAACCACAAAAAGAATGAAAGCAGGAAAGTCTCTCTGGCCTTCTTATATTTTCCAAGGGAAAGCAAATCAGCACATGCAAAACTCGTAGCTCAGCATCCATCCCACACAGCCCTCTATGAATGCTAACTCCTCGTGCTTCTTCTAAGGAGTCTTGTTTCTGGTGACAGGGCATTCGATGCCTCTACAGCTGCAGCTGAACTGGCTCATGGAGCCACTGGGCTTACGGACTGAATCCAGTCCTCGCCCCGCTGCATGTGCATGTGAACACTTGCTTGCCCAGGGAGAAACTGAGGCTTGTTGAGATACGAGGGGGAGGACGCCTGTGTTCCCGTCAGGCACGAGGCCATTATTCTTCCTCCAGGGAATTTCCTCAGAGTACTTCCTTGCCAATCCTTTCAGGGAAGGGAGGGAACACGATACACTGTGAACCAGCAAAGCAAGCCGATAATACAGTAGGACTGTGGTGGAGGCCCTCAGGTTCCTTGCATAACCCAGAGCTGAATTCTCTTATTAAGCCAGGGTGGCTTCTTCATGATCCTTTTTCAGAGAAAGAATAGCATCTTATAGCCAGATTACACAGTGAGCCAAGCAATCACTCCTCCGAAACACTGGCAACAGGTGTGCTTAGTAGAGCATTTCTCCAAGGTCAAGGAGAGCCTCCTGGGAACTTAAATGGATGATCATGGAACCTCTCTTCTCTCAGTGTCCCCAAACTTAATGGTCCTTGTGCATCAACAACATGTGCCAAAACAATTATTTAAAAGGATTTTCTAAATCACAGTTCTCCAAAATGTAAGCATCTCTGGAATTACCACTTAACTGTGCCAAGTCTCTGTAAAATTCAGTTGTCCTTAATGGACTACACTGATCCAGGAGTACCAAACATGCCAGCCAAAGTAGAAATTGTTTTCAACATCTAAATAAGCTTTAAAAATGGTAAAAAAAAAAAAAAAAAAAACAAAAACCCAAAGCTAGAACAGGCATTACAAGTTATCAGTATTAGAGCACCCACATTACAACTAGCAAGGGCTTCTATATTAACCACCAGTATTAGTAGGCATGAAGGGCCTGCTCTCAAGACTACAATAGCCAGGGTTCAAGGAAGAAGTCTACGATGAGGTAAATCTGAGCTTAAGGCTTTTTTACCTGAGGGGTAAAAACTCACATCTATGGTCTAAGGGTCATTCTCTTTTATTCGTCTTCAATTCTAATTCTTTTGTCCTAATTGTCTATAATTCTCCACCTCCCATTCTTTAGTTTCAGTTCTGCAGTTCTAAATCTTTGGTTCCAATTATCTGTTTCAAATCTCTCTTGCTTCTTTGTTTAAATGACTTAAATACACTTTTTACAGGAGTTTAGGGCTATTAAAAGTTACAAGAGTCACACCTCATTGGTCATAGCACATTCCTTGGGTTAGCGATAAGGGCAGAGCCATTTACCATGGCAAATCAAAGTTTCAAGGTTTCTGGTATAAGACTGTGACCAGAGACCAGGGACGCAGGACCTGTTGAGACAAGCTGTAAGACATAGTTCTTTTATCAGAAAGACTTGGCAAGCGAGGAATTGGCATGAATTTTTTAGGTTTCTTTGTGTTAATAACCTTGGTTAGACACTGGCGGCTCTGACCTTATGCATATCTGTAAAGTTTTTAACTTAAGATCTATTTACAGAAACATTCACTCTAGTTTGAGCTTGCTCTGAGTTGAAAATGAGCTAACTGTGTGTAGTTTGAGTGAAAGGAACAAAGCAGACTTTTCAGTGTCTCACAGTCATCCTGGGACAATAGCTCTAGTTATGAAGCATGTCCCAGTATATTTTCTATATAGTAAAATCATACAGCTTAATGAGAAACCATCTTCCTGACCATCCACAGGTAAATGTGCCCATAAGATTGAGAGGCAATCATGAGATTATACATACATATTATATAAATTGCACACTAAAGTGCAAGTATTGGTGAGACACCATAACTGCTTTGTCAAATGTGAAATTACAGACAGGAGCAACAGTTTCTAGAGTCAGTGGTCCTGTAGGTCCTGCCTAGACAGGATTCTCCTCCATCAGAGAATCATTCCTCTGGTGGGTTGACTTCTGAACACTAATTATCACATTCTGTGTAATTCCACAGCCCTTGACACACCAGTGTGTATTTTGATGTACAAACTAAAGAACCCTTTTTAAAAGTACTAAGAGTGCCTTTATGTACACTTCCCAATGGTGTGTTGGTTAGTGTTTAGTGATCAGCTCTCTGATTGCAACAGGGAAACTTTGATTGTAGCATTTGCTGATTTTCATGGTCTACCTACCTCATTCTCTTGCACAAGCTTTAGTTGTCTCCTCTAGAGAGGAAGACTGTGTGTGTGTATACTAGGAGGAGGCTTGGTTCAATGTATAAGGCCAGAAGTCCAATGGTCCAAAGAGCCAATTCACCTACATAGTATCCCGTTAAGGAAGAGCATGATACCAATGAATACAGTGTGTAGAAGAAGCACAGGCAACCCTCCTCATGAGTGGCTGTAAATCACTGTCAGCAAGCCACTCACTCTCTGAACATACATGAAATGGCTTTTGAAGGTGATGCCATGTGACTCAAAAACTTATCCCAGAAATACGGTATCAAAAATAGTCTAGAAATTGTAGGAGGATACATGCATAAAAATGTTTGTCACAGGTAGTTTATAACATCAAAAAATTTTAAAGCTATTCTTCATGGATGCAGTGGCAGGGGCTCCATTTTTTTCATACATTCTGCCTCACCCCCAACACTGTGGGGAATCTCTGAACATTCTAAGTTCTCACTTCCTCAGAATGCTGCATACTTAGAAGCACACAGTCTGTATTCAAACTTCATCCACTTAGTAATGTAAATGTAAGGTTCCTCCTTATCATTTTGTTTTGGGTTTGGTTTATAACAGCCTTGTGGTCTAGTCCAAACTGACCTTAAACTTACAAACACCCAGCCTCAGGCTCCTGGATGTGGATTACAGTTGTGAGTCACCAGCTCTATTTCTTCCCTTTTAGGACTTAATAATTCATTCCTTTTATCACCAAGAGGTGAGACAGTATTCTAACTCTTTCAGTTCCTTTCTCACTTATAACAGGAAGGTATGTTTAATGCAGAATATATGTTTTTTTCTAACACATAGCAGCTAGTCACTGAATATTTCCTTTTTCACTAATTGGGATGTGGTAGCTGAATAATGTCTTCCTTTCCACCAAAGATATCAATGCCATAATCCTTATAAGTGTATATTGTCCAGAAGAGATTTTACAAACATGATGAAGTTAAGGATCTGGAGACAGGCGGTTGTCCTTGGATATCTACTGAGCCCCCTGTTGTTGTGGGAGGCTGCTTGTTCATTTCTGGCTTCCCAGAATTAAAATAATCACACCAAAACTATACTATTTTCAATACTGTTTGGCCAATATCTTAAGTGTATTTCTAGATAGCTCTTACATCTTAAATCAACCCATTTCTATTAGTCTGTGTATCACCATGTAGCTGTGGTTTACAAGCAAGGTTCCACCGTCTGTCTCCTCCCATGGCAGCTACATGGTGGCTCACTGACTCCACCTACTTTCTCGCAGCATTCAGTTTAGTTTTCCCTACCTAGCTCTATTCTGCCCTACTTCAGGCCTAAGCAGTTTCTTTATTCATTAACCAATAAAAGCAACACATATACAGAAGGACTTCCCATACCACCCTGTAAACTGGAGTCTTTATAGGAAAGGGATATGAAGGTCAAAGTCAGGTAGAATTATGTGATAAGAGAATCTGAAAGCAGAATGATGTGGTCAAAGGAATGTGGAAAGACTCTAAAAGTAGGGAAAGGGATTTGATGGAAGGTTTCTTCTCCAGAGCCCCCAGAAGGAATGCACCTCTGACATAGATTTTAGCCTTGTAAGACTCAGTGACTTCAGCTCTGACCCCAAGAATGGAAAGATAATTTATTATGTTTTCAACCACAACAGCAGCAAGAAGCAGACACAGATGACTCAGTTCCATGTACCCTTTCATTTTCTTCCTGCAAGTCTCCCTTAAGCCTAGAAATCTAAAAGTGACATTTCCCAGAATCTATGACAGCAGGGATCTAGCCATCAATATAATCCCATTTAGATGCATCTGTGCATATTTTAGAGAGCAGGGTGAATCAGAGATGAATTGACCAATTGACCACATTTCACTAGGAAAATATTTGTGGGACAAATTCTGGTGGCAAATCATGGGAATCAGGAAGCGGTTGATGGGGAGGCAGTATAAATTCCCAAATCCCCAGCAGCCTTCTGACTTTTCACCTTCCTGAAAGAGGCAGCTGTTCTCCCAGTTGGTAAGCTCCACCGTGTCCTAGGGGCTCCTAAAGGCTCAGCCTAGACGTGCTCTGCCAGCACCCCCAATTACCTATGCAGTTAACTCTGTGTCCTCAACTTCTTTCTGCTTAAAATAACTACAGCTGTCTCTCTTTGCCACATCAAAACCTGTAATGATGCCTTCTGAAGTCTTACTCCATCCCTGGGGAGGTGGAAGGAAGGTCCCTGCTGATGGATATGACCTTGATGTTCTCATGAACCAGGGACTCTAACACCTCCAGTGCAGCCTCAGGATCACACAACTCTCCTTGCCACTGCTGTGTGACACATTTAATTTGCTTTTCTTTAACCAGATCTTCTTGAGTTTCAGTTTTCCTCTTATGGTCCAACAACATAGCAATTTTTATGGGTCCACACAATAGGGATCACTGTCAAAAACTTAAACAGGGAGCTAGGGAGATGGCTCAATCAGTAAAAATGCTTACGGCTCAATCATGAGGACCTGTGTTCAGATCCCCAGTACCCACACTGAAACTCAGGAATGGTGGTAAACGCTTATAATCCTTGCTCTGGGGAGGTGGATGTAGGAGCGTGCCTGGAGCTCACTGGCTAGCTGACTTAGCCAAATGAATGAACTCTGGGTTTAATGAGAGACCCTGTCTCAAAAAAGTTAAGGTGTAGAGCCATCAGAGAAGACAAGCTCCATCACCTCTGGCCTCCACACACAGGTATACTGGCAATACATGCATATACCACACATAAAGCATGTACACAGGCACATACCACGCAAACACATAAAAATATTTAGAGACACTGTGTAAGGTAATGTCCCTTCATCTTGTAAAAATAATTCTGAAAGCCATAATGAAGGGAAAATACATGATTGGCATGCTCCAAAAACAAAGGACATTTATTATTCCTCTCCCTTTGAAAGTTCAGCAAAGCTTGAGAACTCTATTTACATTGATTTGGACCCTGAATTCTGAAAGATGGTCTTTTGCATATGACTCTTCATTCACGTGAATGACTGCAAAAAATATATACTATGTCTTCAGAAGCTTTCAGATTTCCCAGAAACCATTTGGAATTTTAAAACTTTAATCTACATATATCATACGTTTGAAAGCACACACAGAGTAATAAGTTGTGGGGGGAATCAAGGTCACTGGAATTAAAAGGTTTAGTTAAAGATACAGATGAGTAAGGTTTAGTTAAACTTAAGCTGTCTTTCTGTAGCTCTATCCTGCTCTGGGCATTTTGATTTGTTCTTTAGTCCCTCATTTTTTAAAGAGCATAGGCAGAAATTGATGTTATTTTCCTAAACAGAGCCACGTATTTAGTGTTTTGGGTTCTAAGCACATCTGATCTCTGTTGCTGCTATTTAGTTCTGTCCATGTAGTTACAGAAGTGGTTAAGACACAAAGACAAGCACAGCCATGGCTCAACAGAACTGCATTTGTGAGCCCTGAAATTTGGATTTCGTACTGTTTTCCCAAACGCACTATATTCTACTGTTCTGTTGACACTTTATCAACAATTTGAAAATGGGCATGCAATATTTCTGGTCCACCATCTTGTCCAAATTCTCAGTGTGATGAAGATGTGGTTGTGCAGCCAGAATGGAAATCTTGCCTTCTGAATTCTGGTGTTTCCCAGAAGAGGAGCAGTGAGTTTTCTTTGGCTTTTCTTCCTCTCACACACACATACACCCTTGCTGATTTCTAAACGTCACTGAAGATTTCTCTGATAACATCAGATTACTTCCTGCTTCAAGGAGCAAGGCAGTCAGAAACCACGGGAACGCAGACTCCCCTCCCTCCTTCCTCTGAGCTCCTCCCCTCAGATTTTCTCTCCTTCCTCAGAACCGTGTTATTCTTCTATTTCTCCAGAAAAGAGATGTGAGGTCACTGGCTGTCACCTCACCAGTTACACAGAATTGAGTTACTGAATGCACAGACCCCAAAGAGGCCTTTCTGGCTGCTGGGTAAGGGGGTTTTAGAGTGGCCTGGCATGGTGTAAGGTGCACCAACTGCAAAGTGCTATGACAGCAGTGGAGGGTGAGGAGAAGGTAATAAGACTAGGGGCTTATTGCCCTGTGTTGCCCAAGCCTCCCTACTCAGTGATGGAGCCATCTGCTTCATCCGGCAGATGTTCCCTGGCGCTGATGGGGCATGTGTCAATACCAGAGGCTCAGTCTTTCTTCGGCAAAGACTTACACCGGCACCACTGCAGCTCTGTGGCAATCCTAGCAAAGCCAGCATTTAGCATCTGAATCAAAAGTTCAGTTTTTTTTTTTAGTTCCTTAAAGAAAGCTGAAATCGATTTTAAGAGCATAGAGAATTTTCTCACAATCAATGAATCTCAAGAAAGTGAAAAATGGAGAGATTCAGCCTGAGGAAGGAGACTAAAAGAGCATCTTGAAGACAAGTGACTGTTGTCATCTTTTAAAATGTTATAAAGATTAATAAGGCAATATAACATAATCACAAGAGGAATGAGTCACAGCCTTATGATGTCACCAGGATCCATCTTTATCTGACCACTTTGCTAATTGAAAAATTTTATAATCCTAACGTGGTTTCAGTTTCTAACATGCAGACATTAGCTTTTAAGCTTTACAGAAATCTTAGTACCATTTCCAAACAAACACAAATACCAGTCTCCATAAGAATGAAGACTGGGAGAACTATGGACTTGATAGCTCTGTTTCCAGTCCTATGCTCTTTGTCTATATTGTCTCCACATTCTTGGCACAAAAATAACTGACTGAGGTCTGCCAGTTTCCAGTGCCTGACTTTCTTCTGTTACGAACCCTGTGTCATTATTGCAGATAATGAAACAGTTACCAGAAGCCTCTCATTCATGTTTCTGCTTTGATGGTGGTGTTCACTCTCAGAAAGATTTTTCAGCCAAGAATTCTTTATGTAAATTGAACAGTTTGGCCATCAGTGATCATTAATGTCATATCTAAGAAACAATTCTAGTGGGTATTATTTATCAAAGGGAGCCAAAATGCCATTATGGCCCTAGTGGGTATTATTTATCAAAGGAAGTCAAAATGTGCCATTATGGTCCTAATTACAATATTTACTCAGATGGTCATATTTATCCACAACAGAAAATAATGCCAGGCAGCTACTAGGACCTCCACAAAAGGCGTCTGAGGCAACAAGGCCCAGTCCTGTGGAATATGACCGTCTTAATTAGGGTTTCTATTGCTGTGATAAAACATCATGACCAAAAGCAACTTGAGAGGGAAAGGGTTTATCCCACTTTACTGTTTCCAGTCAAGACTTCAAACATGACAGGAATCTGAAGATGTGCTTATTCAGAGGCCATGGAAGAGTGTTGCTTACTGACTTGCTCTCTCCTGGATTGCTCAGCTTGCTTTCATATAGCACCTAGAACCACCAGCTCAGGGTTGGCACTGCCCACAGTGAGTTGGTCTTGTGAAAATCAATACAGGCTTGCCCACAGACCAATCTAGTGGAGTTATTTTCTCAATTAAAGTTCCTTCTTTCAAAGTGACTCTATCTTGCTTTTGGTTATCATAAAACTAGACAGTATAATGCCCATGAAGAGAAATACCACTTAGCACTTGTAGAGTACTTTGTGATGGAGGTAATAAGCCTGGCAATTGAGGTACAGACTTTTCATCCACATGCAGCAGATGCCTGTCAGCAGGGAAGAATCCTCTTCCCTTCCCAAGGTATAGGGATGTCATGAATTACTGGTCCCTCTCCTGCCCCTCCATCAACTCTGTAGCCAACTTTATGGCCTTGTGCTAATTTCAACTCTATTAAGGGGTATCTTTTTCTTAAGTTTAATGTTTTCTTCATTCTCCTTGAGTTCAGCAACGAATTTAGAAATGCATTTACTATCATTTGGGTATGATGTGGTGATGGAATTTCACAGTACCTGGTCTTCAGAAAACCTCAAAATCTGTTTTTAAAAACTTGTTTTCATTATTTTTATTGTATTTGTGGGTGGGTTTATACACATGTGAGTGCAGGCACCTGCAGAGGCCTTCAGAGCTTGAGTTATAAGTGATTATGAGCCACCAATGTGGGTGCTGTGAACCGAACCCAGGTCCCCTGGAATATTACTTGCCCTTAACCACTGAGATGTCTCTCTAATCCTTAAAATCTGTTTTGAAAATTGGCATCTGTTTCAGGATTACTTGAAGATTCTAAGATGAAACCTATGATAAATGCTTAGAATTTCCACCTCCTTTGGTTATATTTTACATTTATTTCTGTTTATTTTTGCATCTATTTTGCTTTTAAAATGTCACACAGCAAATTTTCTAAACAGAAAGAGTATCAAAGAGGCAGAAGTATATATCCCAGGAAACTTGCACAGCCCGGGATTAGTATGTGTGGCTGAGTTGTCCTCCTTCCGTGAAGTCACCAGGGAGTTTGCATCTCCACCTATGACACATAATCTCCATCCTTGAGAATATATATTTTTGTCAACCAGGAAGTCCTCCAACTTTCCAGAGAAGAAAACTTTGTTCAAGGAAGTTCATCTTTCTGTTCAGTTCTAGAATTCCCTTCTCACAGGTATGGCCTCTGTAAAGGGCCACCTTGACCTTTTATAATGAATGAAGTTGCTCCCTCTCGGTGACATGGCTTGGCTTTTTTCTAGTAGGAAAGACTTGTCCTCTGTGCTGTGGTTTGGGGTCTCTCAGGAGCCTGGGTCTTAAGAACATAGAGGGCAGCTTAACTGAGCATCTTCTCTGGCTGGGCACAAAGAGGAAGGGGAGAGCGACTTCCCATTGTTTGGTTCCTTCATGATCTGCTACCATGATCTGATTTTGTGATACAGCTGTGCATCATTGGGGATATGTTAAAAGAATTGTCACTAGAGAATTTCATCATGTGACTCCGGAGTGTACCTAGATAGGTAAGTTAGTCCATACTTGGGGTCCTCTTGACAAAATGAAGAAACCTATTAAATAGGACATATATGAGGCTACTGCTGGTCTGATATGCTATACTGATTCTTAGCAAACATTTTTTTAAGTATAAGGAAAAGAAGGAGCACAATATAAAGTAAACTCAAGCTGAGGTCTGAGCGTAGAACTGTACTGCTGAGGTTCTGTGCCTTAGCAGTTGGTTCATGGACCCATCCTCACCACCGACATAGCAATGAATCACACTGCATCTAAATGATGGTTCTAACACCCCTAGAGTAGGGCAAAACCCAGAAAAGTAAACAACTATTAAAAAATAAACAAACAGCAACAAAACCAGCAAAAGAAAGTCACCCAGAGCTGAAGATGTGTGTCTCTATGCAGAAAAGGCAGCGCAATCTCCCCAAACTTTTATCTGGGGAAAGTAAGTCACATGACCCTTCTCAAAAACACTAAAACTTATGACACAGCAAAGAATGTTTTTTTTTTTTTGAGACAAATGGCTAAGAAACATCTCAAACAATATTTACAATCCCTAGGAATTAGGAAAACAGTAAACAAAAAAGCAAACAAAACAAAACAACTTTGAGATTTCAGAATGGCAAAGGTCAATGAAAAAACTGACAACAAACGCTGGAGGGGATGTGGGGAAAAGGAAAACTCATTTCCTGTTGGTGGGATTGCAAACTGGTCAACCACTGACTATGGAAATCAGTGTGGGGAGTTTTCCAAAGGCTAAAAATAAATCTACCATATGACCCATCGACACCGCTCCTTGGCATATGCCCAAATGACTCAACAGCCTATTTTGCAGCTATGTTCATTGCTGCTCTATTCACAATAGCTAGAAAATGGAAACAACTCAAATGTCTTCCAACTAATGGATAGCTAATGAAAATGTGATAGCACATATAGACTATGAAATACTATTCACCTGTAAAGAAAAATGGAGTCATAAATTCATAGGCAAATGGATAGCACTAGAAAAGATCATATTGATTGAGGTGACTCAGATCCAAGAAGACAAACAGTGCATGTTCTCTCTCATCTGAGGCTTCTAGTTTCAGATAGTCAGATGTGAGTATGTACTCATCCTTAGAATAACTGCAGAAACCAGGAAAGTTAAAGAAGACCATTAGAGAGGTAAGTGGAACAATGGAGAGGAGAATAGCAGGATACATGTGATCTGAAATGGAAAATGGGAAAAAAGGGATTCTCTAGGGAGGGAGGAAGGAGATAAATACAGAAGGAAGAAAGAAGGCAAAATAATAATAAGAATGTCTGAAAAAGTCATAAGGAATCATGCTATTATCTACCTAAAAATACCTATAATTTATATAAATCAGTATAAAAATATACATCTATAGTTTAGATAAAAATTTTCCCATCTGGCTGACAACGATTCCTCCAAGAGAAAAAGACCATATAACAAAAACCCAACAAATGTGTGAAACATCCTCTGGTGTGGGACAATTCTGTATTCTGTCAATTATGTTTTAAATAAATGCTGATTGGCCAGTAGCCAGCCAGGAAGTATAGGTGGGACAACCAGACAGGAAGTAGAGGCAGGGCAATGAGAACAGGAGAATTCTGGGAAGGAGGAAGCCCATTCCTCCCGAGTCCTGTCCAGACACCGAAGAAGGAAGATGTGATTGCCCCGCTGAAAAAGGTACTGAGCCATGTGGCTAACATAGATAAGAATAATGGGTTAATATAAGTTAATGGGTTAATATAATATAAGAGTTAATAAGAAGACTGAGCTAATGGGCCAATCAGTTTATAACTTATGTAGACCTCTGTGTGATTTTCTTTGGGACCTAAAGACTATGGGAACTGGGAAGGACAGAAACCCCAACAAGCAGACCCTCAAGTTACAATCCTCTTTTGATTTGTTGATGAGGATTGTCCAGGAAACTTTTAAAAAATATGGTTACTGTGCTTGGTTGTCCCCCAGGGGTAGAAGGTAAGACCCTATTGCTGAAGACAAATCACTCTGGACACAGGGCCCAGAATTTTACGAACTGAAACTAACCTAAAAGCCTCCTCCCTGAGGACTGGAAGGTGTCATGCAAGCTCCAAAAGAGGAAAATAACCAACAGTCCTGCCCCATCTATGATGCCTATGAACCACATAAGTGACCAGCATAGCACAATAAGCCTAAAAGTACAGCAGTGGCACAAATACCTTAGTGGCAATAGCTCTCTATTTGGACTTAAGACCTGTAGTGGCATTTCATTGTATTTTAATAAATAAAGCTTGCCTGAGGATCAGAAAATAAAAACAGCCACACTGGCCAACCTTAAAGACCAGGCAGCAATGACATACACATTTGATTCTAATAGCCAGACTAGCTTGCCATAGAAACCAGAAGGTAGTAGTGCATGCCATTAATAACCAGAACTAGAGAAGCTTATAAGGTGGGAGGAGACAGCTCTTAGGCTCAGTGTCATTCTGAGGTTTCCTGGAGGCAGGATCACCATTTTCAGACAGAGGTCAATGTAAAAGTCAGTAGCTGGCTGCTTTGCTTTTCTGTTCTTTAGGTTGAACCCCAATATCTGTCTCTGAGTTTTTCTTAATCATGTTTCATTGGCACCCAATGTGGGGCACAAATTTATGAAGAAGCTATTTGTCTAAGTCACTAGCCCAGACAAGAGCTGGGATTGGAATTCTAGCTCTAGGAATTGAAGCTCAAACAAACCTAGTTCCCTGGGTTCAGGATAAATATTAGTGCTCCCAGCTCCCATCCACCCTGGCTTAACTTCCATGTAAAGATGGAAAATACCCAGAGAATCTGGGCACTATATACTATTGTGTTGTCTTTGAATTGTTGGACTGCTGAGGAAGGAGCAACAGCTGCTAGAAGAAATTTGAGTATAAAAGTTGCTGAATTAATCCACCCTATATATTTTGAAAATTCCTTAACTCCAAATTTTAAGTCAAAAGATATGTTACTTTGGAGAAGAGGTTTTGCTTTTGTTTCCACAGAAAGTGAGAGACTGTGGACTTATTATTGGTTAAGAAAAATAAGATTTGATCAAAAAATACCCCCCTCAGAAAAATCTCCAATAGGAACATATGGCCCAGATGATCCAACGTTTCAGAGCAACTGTTGCAGTTTTGCATCCAGAACAGCTTCAAGGCTGTTATCCAAAATGATCAAGCCTTATAGGATACTCTACTCAGGACTTGACCATAATCCTAAATTTTCTTTGGCTCCCCATAAGATTACCAGCATGCCCAATGAACAGGAAATAGCCTAGAAAACTATATCCACATTCCCCCCAAAAATAGATTTTGGATGTTTGTCTTTGTTAAGTATGTTGGTTACAAGTTGTTATAGATAATGGTCATGAAAAAAGTTAAACAAAGGAAATTAGATTCAGGGTCTTGTTTTTAAAAGAAAAAAGGGGGAATACAGATATAATAGGATAAAAGGATAGATTATTGAAACTACTCTGAAAAGAAAAAAGGGAAGATATAGACATGATAAGATAAAAAGGTAGATTATTGAATCTACTTTTAAAAAGCAACTACTAGTTTTACATTGGATTGGACTTTTGTATATTGATACAAATTTTGTATATTGATACAAATTTGAGATTAATTTTGTTAAAACTTACTATATATACATTTCTAATCTTTTTAAAGGTATTGTACCTTTACAGCTCATTTAACAATGTAAGGCAAATTTCTAGTCCTTGAAAATTATTATTACTAACTCTTTAGGATAATAAGGAAATATAGGTTAATAATTAATCACCTAGTTTAATCAAACTTGTAGTCACATTAGGAATGCTTTCAAGGTCAAACAAAGATATATTTTAGATAGACAGGTCATCTTCAAATACTTCAGAGAACTACAGAATATGGCATTTAAGATGTTTTAATAATGTAGATTCTTCTTTTTATGAGAATGAGATATATCTACTGCTGGCAACATCAGTCTACTTCAGAGAAGATAATGGGTACCAAAGAAACTCCACATGGAGCTCACTTTCTTAGTGGCAAAATAAGCCACTGGGCAAGAAAATGTCCCTGCCTTGACTGTTGCCAGTATGCTGTCCTAACTGGACAAGCAGGACACAACAGAAAGTGATGGCCAAACATTGTCAAGACAAGGAGGGACAGCCCTTCAGATTATCCTGCTTCACAGAAAAGTCTGTCAAATATGCTAGGCCTGTAGGCCAAAGATGGATGCCCAACATTGCAGAGGAACTTTGGATGGCTGTCTAAGCAGCCAGCTGTTTCTGTCATTACTCACATTTTTTGAAGTCACTTGCTTGCATTTCCTGCTTACTCAGTTAATATTATTTTCTTCTTGGGTCTCTGAGGGAGTTGAAGACTAGCTAGTTATAGTTTTCCTTGTTTATCTGACACAGAAAGCAAATTATGTTAGAAAGTAAATTAGGTACAGGACTTTGAACTCACCAAGATAGGATAGATATGGAGATATGAAGTATTCTCTGAATTTGTCAAATACAAATGGACTATACATTGTTGTTATATTTATTGCCTGTATATATTGTATATAGTTATTATACTTATTGTATATAGTTTTTCTTATATTAGTTGTAGCCTTCTTTTTTGTTTAAGACAAAAAGGGGAAATACAGTGGCATTTCATTTATATTTTAATAAATAAAGCTTGCCTGAGGATCAGAAAAATAAAACAGTCACATTGACCAGCTTTAAAGATCAGGCAGCAATTATACACACCTTTAATCCCACTAGCTACACTAGTTTGCTAGAGAAACCAGAAGGTATTGGTGCATGCCCTTAATCCCAGAACTAGAGAGGATTATAAAATGGGAGGAGACAATTCTCAGGCTCAGTCTTATTCTGAGGTTTCCTGGAGGCAGGATCACCATTTTTGGACTGAGGTTGATATAAGATCCAGTGACTGGCTGCTTTGCTTTTCTGTTCTTCAGGTTGAACCCCAATATCTTCTCTGAGTTTTTATTAATCATGCATCAAAGACCACTCAACAAGGGGGAAACCATTCCTGGAACTGGAAACTTAGATAACTACCCAGGCCTAGTGAAGTCATGGATCTTGATAGAAAGCCTCTAACAACCAGGCTACTAAAAGCATAATCACTTACTACATTCTAAATATTTGTCCCACAGATGAGTGTACTCCTCTCCCCTTATCAAGGAAATTTCTCTTTGTAGCAGATAAAGACCATTACAGAAAACCACAACCATTTAAAATTCAGAGAACAAGAGACTGCCAGGTGCTCATTTCAGTTGATACATCTACAGCAGAGTTCCAGACTCAAAGGCTTGGGGATCATTGCAGAAGAGTAGGCAGAATGATTACAAGATCCAGAGAAACAGAAAGTTCCCTGTGAGATTGTGGGTCCTGGAAATGTCAGAGAGGCTGTACACTCATTTAGTCACAGCTTATTCATGTTTAGTCTTATTTAGCATAGCTGCCTAAACAAGATTTTAACAATGATAATACCAACGGTCATGCTGACATGGAAGGGAGAAAGTTCGCGGAGCTTGAACCCTGTGGAGGGGGGGCAGGACATAAGTAACTAGGGAATGTGGAGGGAAGGAGAATTGGTCTTACCCAGGGAAGATGCACCAAGTAGTTATCCAGTACCAAGGGATCATCTCTGAGATCATATACATATACGTAACATTGTATTAATTATGCAGGTTCTATTCAGGTATGTGAGTGTGTATACAAATATGCATACACACATATGTAAAATAACAATTAAAGGAAAATAGGCCATTAATTTAAAAGAGAGAAGAGGGGTTCAGAGAGGAAAGGAAAGTGGGAAATATGTAGGTATGCTGTAATCTCTAAAAACAAAAGTAATTTAAAATAAAAACCAATGCTCTTGAAACTAATACAGGAATAGTTTTAACCTAAGTTTCTATAGCAAGCAAAAAGTATTCTACCTCAAAGGTTAAAATGCCTAAGTTTTCCTATATATCGTAGTATTTAAAATAAGAATGTATTTTATTATAGCTATCAATCTGATGGCATGAAAATGTGATTTGTTCTGTTGAAACTTTTAGTAAAGTTAATACAAAAAGCATATAGAGTGTGACAAGATGGCTTGGAGGTAAAGGCACTTACAAGGAAGACTAACAACCAAGTTCATTCCTCAGGTCCACACAATGAAAGTAGAGAACCAGCTCCAACAAGCTCTCCTCTGACCATACACATGTCATGACACATGCATACCCCCACATACAAACAAACGTGGTTTTTTTGACATTATGTCATCAAAAGTAAATGAACACATTTCCTACCTACCAAGATTGCATTAATGTCCTGTATGCCCTTACTTGTGCTCTCACTGCAAATAAACACAAACTTCAAGAGATTTGGAGCTGGGCTGAAGCTCAGTGGTAGAGTGATTAGCATATGTCCTGCCAGACACTTATTCTGTCACTGTTCTGGGAAACTGGGATCCAAAAGGGGTCAGCAGAGTGCTCCCTAACTCTGGCAATCCACACATCCTGGCTTTGGGCAGCATGAGTCCAACATTTGCTCCATCTAGTGCACTTTCCCTATATGCCAGCATATTGGCTCAAAATTTAAACCTGATGACTCACCTTTGCTTGCTGGCATGCACAGTACTTCATCTTCCAATATGGTCACAATCACAAGTATCTGAGGCAGAACTTCAACATAGCTTATTGGGGAAGATGATTTGTCCCACAACACTGGCTAAAATCTTTATGCAACATATACTCTAGCAAAAATAAATAGATGATGGATAGATGGATGGATGGATAGATAGACAGATGATAGATGAGATATATGTAGACAGATGGTAGATAGATAGATGATAGATGATAGATAGATAGATAGATAGATAGATAGATAGATAGATAGATAGATAGATAGATGCTAGAGCCAAACAAAAAAGGTCAAGGATCCAAGAAGCCTGGGACCTCATAAGAAAATAAGGTGCAATGTCTCAGGATGACAGTAGCATCAACTAAAGAGCAAGCATCTCATTTCTCTTCCTTTGAGAAGAGGAAGGAAGGGACACCAGAATGCTTGATGGCTTTGATTCAGTGGGGAAGAAGCCTACTGAGGGATACAAAAGATACCCAAGAGGGGAATGTAAGATATTCTCACATGTATGCAAGTTTTTTTTAAAGTAACAACCCAATCTCCCATACCACAAGGAAGTAAGAATTTCAGAAAATAAATGTCACTCCCAAATGGGAGATGTGGGAATGCCTTGGAGGAAGGGAAAGGCAGGGAGGAAATTATGCAATTATATTATAATATTTAAAAAGGAAGAAATTTAAAAAGATAATTGCCACGCATATTAAAAAAGAAAAACCTTGAAAATTTATAACTAAATTTTATTACATTGAAAAAAAAACTTGGCTTGGTACTAAACATTTACAAGATCCTATAATAATGAAAGCACTGAATGTTAGTTTAATCAAGAAACTCTCTGAGGGACAAAGAATGGAAAGGAAATGACATTTAAAAGGGTAAAAATTTCAACTATTGTAAGTGGAAATGAATAAATAATGTTGTGATGATAACAAATCAAGAAACATCATTTTAGCATAACCTTAAGTGCACAGATCAATATAAAAAATAGCTATAATAGTTAAAGCCTTTGCCCCTGGGGGTACAGCCAGGGTGGCAGTGTGACAGGTGCACAGGTCCACTAGAGGTCACAGTAGCTTTGGACTAGTTGATTTTTCCGAATCTTTATTTTTTAAAAAGGTATTTTGACTTTTAAATGTTTTTGAAGTTTTCTGTCGAGCTTTCCCGTGATCCTTCAGAGAGCTGGTTCCTCTTCTACCGAGCCCCCAATCCTCTTTATTACAGCTTTCCACATTTCGCAGTTGTTAGGTTCTGTCAAACTTCCCTACTTAGATGGCACCTACCCACGGCCACACCTGACTCCAGCTGGCACCAAGAACAGTCCAGCCAGAAGGGATGTGAATAAACACCTTCCTCCAGAGAAGCAGCAGACATTCCAGACCTCACTATAAACCCTCCCCAAGCTTTGTCCTGTAAGCAGTTGGTTGCTGTTAATCCACTTCCAGTCCTGCAAGCAGCTGGTTGCAGCTAACCCATTGCCTGCCTCCTCCTTCCTCCTGCATCCCATCTGGGCATCAATCTAATGGATCCTTTTCTGCAGAGGTTCCTGACTCCACTTCCCACTGACGTGTCTTGCTATGATTATAGCTACTTTCTGATGACCAAACTTCATAGTTACAATTGGCTCCTCTGAGTTTTAAGGTGGACTGAACTTCTGTAGTAAGAAGGCCACTTGTTTGTTTCCTGGTTGCTCCACAGCTCAGACCCGAAATAATCACAGAGAAACTATATTATTTAATTCACTGCTCTAGCTTCTTATTGGCTAACTCTTACATCTTAATTTAACCCATCTCCATTAATCTGTGCATCACCATTAGGTTGTGGCCTATCAGCAAAGTTTCAGCACATCTGTCTCTGGCAGTGGCTCCATGGCTTCTCCCCAACTCTACCCTTTCTCCCAGCATTCAGTTTAGTTTTCCCCGCCTAGCTCTGTTCTACCATATCAGGCCAAGGCAGTTTCTTTATTCACCAATGGTATTCAGGGCATACAGAGCAGAATCCCACATCAAACTTCCAACAGTTTTCCTTCTGCTCCTCCACCAACCAGGCACTCACACTCCCAGCAGAAACTGAGATCCTGCTATTCTACTGAGATTAAAACACAGACTCCACACCCAAGTTCCCAGCATCACAGTCTGCTCAGACTCCTTCAAACAAGTCTCTTAAATATCCATTCTAAGGCTTAGTGTTGTGGTCCACATCTGTAATCCCAGCATTTGGGAGGCAGAGGCAGAGGATCTCCATGAGTCCAAAGCCAGTGAAGGAAACAGAGCAAGACTTAAAAAAAAATAACATAGAAGCTTCTTCTTGCAGTAGCAACTAACTAACAGAGAGACCCGCAGCTGGACAATGTGAACAGAGAGACTTTGGAGCACTCAGTCCTAAATGGGATACCTTTATCAGACCCCTCCCCTCAGGGCTCAGGAGTTATGAGGAAGGGGAAAAGAAAGATTGCTCTTGGAGGTGGTAGTAGGCGGTTCCAAAGAGGCAGTGTCTTCCAGACACAGCAGGACTGATGGAACTATGAACTCACAGAGACTTTGAGAGCATACTCATTACCTGCACAAGTTCAAAATAGACCCAGCACTGATGAGGGGAGGTGGGCACGATGTCCCACCCCTAATCAAGAAGCTATTTACAATTGATAACTGCTGGGAAAGGGACTATCAGGTTTTTTTTCCAAAGATGTGCCACTGGGTATACCAACCACACTAGGGAAGGCCTCGTGCCCATGAGTAGTTTGTCAACACAGAATGGACTGTGGACATTTTTTGTCTTATTTTCTTTATCATCTTTCTTTTTTCTCCTTTTTTTGCTTTATCTGTTTTTATTTTTATTTTTGTTTTTTTTTTTTTCAGAGAGAGAACACATGAAGTTGAGTTGGTAGGGAGGTGGGGAGGATCTGGGAAGGGTTGGGGGAGGGGAAAGAATATGACAAAAATATGAAAAAAAATTAATTATTTAATCTATCAAGACCAGAGCTGACTGTTTACTCTCTTCTTGGGACTTTGCCTGTTAATAGCATCAGAAAAAGAGCTGGAATTTTTCTATCTAAATACTGTGTTTACCTTCATATGCCTAGTACTGAGTTAAGTACTTAGACCAATTCAGTAAGTTTTTGTTACTAAACAATAGCTCCTTTGGTTCTTTTCTGGTTAACATATTTTGTGCCCCACCTAAAAGCTCTAGAAAAAAAAGAAGCAGATTCACCCAGGAGAAGTAGAAGACTGGAAATAGTCAAACTGAGGGCTGAAATCAACAAAATAGAGACAAAGAAAACAATCCAAAGAATCAATGAAACAAAGAACTGGTTCCTTGAGAAAATCAACAAGATCGACAAACCCCTATCCAAACTAATCAAAAGGCAGAGAGAGAACACTCATATTAACAACATCAGGAATGAAAAGGGGGACACAACAACAGACACTGAGGAAATTCAGAGAATCATTAGGTCTTACTACAAAAGCCTGTATGCCACAAAATTGGAAAATGTAAAAGAAATGGACAGTTTTTTAGATAAATACCATATACCGAAATTAAATCAAGACCAGGTGAACAATTTAAATAGGCCTATAAGTTGCGAGGAAATAGAAGCTGTCATCAAAAACCTCCCAACCAAAAAAAAAAGCTCAGGACCAGATGGTTTTAATGCAGAATTCTACCAAAACTTCCAAAAAGAGCTAATACCTATACTCCTTAAGGTGTTTTGCATAATAGAAACAGAAGGGTCATTGCCAAACTCTTTTTATGAAGCTACAGTTGCCCTGATACCAAAACCGCACAAAGACACAACCATGAAAGAGAATTACAGACCAATATCACTCATGAACATCGATGCAAAAATTCTCAATAAAATACTGGCAAACAGAATCCAAGAACACATCAAAAAAAAATCATCCATTATGATCAAGTAGGCTTCATCCCAGAGATGCAGGGCTGGTTCAACATACGGAAATCTATCAATGTAATCCATCATATAAATAAACTGAAAGAAAAAAACCATATGATCATTTCATTAGATGCTGAAAAAGAATTTGACAAAATTCAACACCCTTTATGATAAAGGTCTTGGAGAGATTAGGGATACAAGGTTCATATCTAAATATAATAAAAGCAATATATAGCAAGCCGACAGCTACCATCAAATTAAATGGAAAGAAACTCAAAGCGATTCCACTAAAATCAGGAACAAGACAGGGCTGTCCACTCTCCCCATATCTCTTTAATATAGTGCTTGAAGTTCTAGCAATAGCAATAAGACAGAATAAGGAGATCTTGGGGATTCAAATTGGAAAGGAAGAAGTCAAACTTTCATTATTTGCAGATGATATGATAGTATACATAAGTGACCCCAAAAACTCTACTAAAGAACTTCTACAGCTGATAAATACCTTCAGTGAAGTGGCAGGATACAAGATCAACTCAAAAAAATCAGTAGCCCTCCTATACACAAAGGATAAAGAAACAGAGAGGGAAATCAGAGAAACATCACCTTTCACGATAGCCACAAATAGCATAAAATATCTTGGAGTAACACTAACCAAGGAAGTAAAAGATCTATTTGACAAGAACTTTAAGACCTTGAAGAAAGAAATCGAAGAGGATACCAGAAAATGGAAGGATCTCCCATGCTCCTGGATTGGTAGGATCAATATAGTAAAAATGGCAATTCTACCAAAGGCAATCTATAGATTCAATGTAATCACCATCAAAATCCCGACAAAATTCTTCACAGACCTTGAGAGAACAATAACTAAGTTTATATGGAAAAACAAAAAGCCCAGGATAGCCAAAACAATCCTATACAATAAAGGAACTTCAGGAGGCATTACCATCCCTGACTTCAAGCTCTATTACAGAGCTACAGTAATGAAAACAGCTTGGTATTGGCATAAAAACAGAGACATTGACCAATGAAATCGAATTGAAGACCCGGATATTAATCCACAAACCTATGAACACCTCATATTTGACAAAGAAGCTAAAAGTATACAATGGAAGAATGAAAGCATCTTTAACAAATGGTGCTGGCATAAGTGGATGTCAACCTGCAGGAGAATGAAAATAGACCCTTATCTATCTCCATGCACAAAACTCAAATCCAAATGGATTAAAGACCACAATATTAATCCGACCACACTTAACCTGATAGAAGAGAAAGTGGGAAGTAGCCTGCAATACATGGGCACAGGAGACCACTTTCTATGTAAAACCCCAGTGGCACAGACAATAAGAGCAACAATGAATAAATGGGGCCTCCTGAAACTGAGAAGCTTCTGTAAGGCAAAGGACACAGTCATGGACAAAAGGGCACCCTACTGAATGGGAGAATATCTTCACTAACCCCATATCAGACAAAGGTCTGATCTCCAAAATATACAAAGAACTCAAGAAGCTAGACATTAAAATTCTAAATTACCCAATTAAAAAATGGGGTAATGATCTGAACCGAGAATTCTCAACAGAAGAAGTTTGAATGGTCAAAAGATACTTAAGGTCATGTTCAACTTCCTTATTGATCAGGGAAATGCAAATCAAAACAACTTTGAGATAGCATCTTACACCTGTCAGAATGGCTAAAATCAAAAACACCAATGATAGCCTATGCTGGAGAGGATGTGGAGTACGGGGAACACTCATCCATTGCTGGTGGGAATGCAAACTTGTGCAACCACTTTGGAAATCAGTGTGGCAGTTTCTCAGGAAACTGCGAATCAACCTACCTCAGGATCCAGCAATACCATTCTTGGGAATACACCCAAGAGATGCCCAATCATACTACAAAAGCATTTGTGCAACTATGTTCATAGCAGCATTATTTGTAATAGCCAGAACCTAGAAACAACCGAGGTGCCCCTCAATGGAAGAATGGATCAAGAAAGTGTGGAATATATACACATTAGAGTA